>PVJD01004931.1:0-96966 GCA_004026545.1 Mormoops blainvillei
AGCTCCACAAGCAACCACCACGTTCCCGCAGGACACGAAGAACAAAGTCTCCCCCAAAAGCCCTCTCTCGGGACAACATAATTTTACTAACGCTTTACAAAAGAATTCAGGTCTTTCTATTTTATATTTGAACGTAGGAATAAACGGGAACCATGCGTGAACCAAGACTCCTGGGCACCCGAGGTCCAAAATGAAGAGAAAAGAGAAGAGGATGTGTGAATGAGGCAGGGCGATCTGGTGGGTGGCTTTCTGGCAAGGAAAAATGGGGTCACTGGGAAACGTATCAAGTGACATCTGCATGCTCTTTCCAGTTAATTATAGTCATTCACATAAAAGATCAAAGAGTTAAAATCAGCTTCCGCTTCTACCCTTAGAGTAACGGGAACCCAATTTCCCCTGTGGATGTTAGGACACTGCCCACCTGCCACAAGGGACAACGCTCCAGGAGATGGAAAGCAAACGCGCTAAGGGCTGCAGTAGCCTCAACTCCTGGCCTGGGGTTTCCAGGCCCAGCACGTGCCCCAAGCGGAGGAGACGGAGCCCAGAGAGCTGCAGAGACCGGTAGGGGCCCTGTCATCTGTGGCTGAGCACTGGTCGGTGCGTGCGGGTGAGGAGACAGGAGAGAAAGGTCATTTCAGAAACAGCGTGCACTCCCGCCGGCCAGGGGACAAGCTCTCATTTCACAGGAGCAACGGGAACACTCAGAGAGCCCTGCCTCCCGACTGGGGCAGCCCGCGCTGGACTGGGCACTTCTGCGACGCCCCCCGGCACAGCTTAACAGCCGGACCCATGAGAAGCAAAATGTTTCCAAGTAACTTCGCCACATCCCTCAGTAAATTCCAAGAATATTTGTAAGATTAAAAATATACCCGGCATCCACTAAGGTAAAACTCACGTCTGACATCTAATAAAAAAATTACAGGGCACACAGAGGAACAGGAACACACGACCCACAGAGAGGAGGAAAGAGAGAAACCACCCCGACCAATGCTGTGTACCCAAAGACGCGACAGGAGGCACGAAACCTGCTCCACGGGGTCCGGGAGCAAGAGGAAAGGCAAGAGACAAACAGAGCTTCAGAGGGGAAAACAGCGTCCCAGCCGGAGGACACACGGGATGGCACCTTGGGCAGGCCGCACAGAGGGGTGAGCACAGGACAGCCACAGGCCTGTCCCAAATAAAACACTGTGAGGACAAAGAAGCAAGGGGCAGAGCACCAGTGAGCCAGGGTGTGACTTCACACGGCCTCTTGTGGAGCCAGAGTCACTGGAGGAGAGAGGGGAGATTAAAAAATATTTGAAGAAATAATGGCCAAAAGCCTCCAAATCGGGAGAAGAAAGTTAAAAAACAAAGAGAAATCCACTTCACACATAATTGAGCTACATAAAAAATTGATGATGAATGACTTTCAACCTGCTTCAGTGCAAATCAATACCAGTACTGATATCCCTTTAAAGTTGCTTCCAGCAAAGAAAGTGTGTTCCAGGCAGTGCAAACAACCGACACACGTTTCGGGAACATTGGTCTTTGCTCGGGCTCCTACGAGTACCCAAACGGAACCAAACTCACATGCTCACCGCCCCCACCCTGGAGATAAAAACCAAGCCACACCCACCCCGGTGACCCACCTGGCAGAAAACCCCACTCGAGCTCTGGGTTCTCACGTACCTGTCTCCACCGTCGGCCTCAACTCAAAGAGGACGGGGCAGCAGCGGACGGCCAGCGTCGCTTTTCCGGGACACGGAAGATGAGCTACGGGCCTAAAGGTGAAAGGCGGCTTTAGAGCAGGCACCGTCGCTCGACAAAGGCAGAAAGGAAGGGGAAACTTTTCAAACAGCTCTTCGGTCGCATACCTCTTAAGATTTTTCCTGGAGAAAACGTAAGTTGTGTTGGTCACATTTTCACCAGACTCCACACATCCGGCTGGGGAGGCAGGGAGAGGCAGTGCGTTACTAAGCTGCTCACCGGCAAAAGCCCAAGAGTGGCCAATCCCGGTGGGTGAAATTTTCCCCAAAAGACGTATTCCCTGGACAATGATTTTGTGACTGGGGACGAATACAAACAGCGACGGTCTGGGCTCAGCCCTTACTCTGGTTTTACCAGCCCGTCCCTTCCCCTGCGTGTCATCTCCCCTGAGGGGCTCGGCCACCCTGGAGCCACTTCCAGGCCTGGGCAGGAAGGACATAGAGTGGGCACCCTTGCTCCGGAAGATCTCTGCCTGAGGACCCAGCCAGTTCCTGCTGAAGGGCTGCGACCACACCCCCAGCTCTGTCCTCTGGAGCTGACCTCAGATGCCATCCAAACGCTGAGATGAAGTCTTTCCCCACCTGTCCAATGGGGCCAGGAGGCCTCGCCCTCTGCGGAAATGTCCAGCCCCCGCAGAAGCTGACTTGACTCTGCGGGGCAGCCTGCACCGGAGATTTCTTCTACACCCACCCCAGGGTGTCCTTACAGCCAGGTCAGACACAGCTGCTCTTGGAAACACCTCTCTGCCTTATGTTGCTCTTTCCTGACGCATCCACACACACAGTCTCACTCAGGACCATTCTGTATTTACCGGGAGGGCAGTCGCTACCCCGCCCTGTCCTCCCATCCCGAAGTGTCCACTCTGACACACGTCGCCTCTGTTTCCTCCACGCTCACATCATCATGACAACCAGTTACAACTGAACTGTATGTACATGCACATGGTGGGGTTTTCAGTTTCTTTACTTAAAAAATATAATAGTATTTAGATTTTTCCTTATTTTGCTTTTCTTAGTCAACTACTCATGAAACTTGCATAGCACTAATGCATTCTTCCCACCCCCCCTTATCTTCCTTGGTTTCCCTCCTCTTCTAATTCTTATTTTTGCCTTTATTTGATACCCACACGTCATCTCTGATACTGGCACTTGCTGTTAGACACCTGGAGGTAATCTAGAGATTCAGAGACTCAGACTGGGTCTTGGCGGGGCCCTGCTTTGTTCAACACACCTGGCGTGAGGAGCAGGGACCCATCAGGGGTGAAGCTAAGTCGACGAAAGAAGGACTTCATGCTGTCGTCGTGAAACATCCGGTAACTTCTTGCCTGTGGTCCAAAGTTTAGACATTATTACAAACCCTTACATTCACAAGAAAGACTTACTGACTTCTAGATTTTGTATTATTTTTGGCTACTGACAATAATAAAACTGAAATAATGTATTACACATTAAACACTCCTGCAGGACTGCAAGAGTGATCATTCATGAACAGACCCCCCTTTTTGTTCACAAAAGCTGTGTGTGTCCATGTACGCATGCAGGTGTGCACACACGTGCATGTGTATGTACATGTGCAAGCACGTGTGGGCGTGTGGGCATATGTGCATGTGTGCATGTCCGTGTGTGTGAGGGGGGGGGTTCCCCACAGTGAGTTTAAAAAACTCTCTGTCCCCAGCAGCCTGGGTAGGTGAGCCTGGCAGACAGCAGACAGCAGGAAGACGACCAGGGGTCCTTTGCTTGTTATCTGTGTACATAATTTAGAATTTCCAACCAACTGAATACTTTTAAAAAAGAATACAGTTGATCATTCAACTGGTGATCCTACCTTCCCAAACGTTCCCTGAAGGCCAGGTGAAAGCTTGCGCAGCCTCCACCAGCACGTTAGGAACAGTAAGACTTTAATGCCCAAGAACCCAAGGAGGCATTTACTCCTTGCTTCACAGAGTGTGTCAGCGGCCAGCCTGCGGCCCACCCGGCCCCAACCTGCCACCCTGGGGGCGGACTGGCGCCCCACCGCTTTCCTTTGCCTGCGTTGGTAGTCTTGGTTCCCCCAGGACTAGGGTCCACTTTTCACTCACCGACTCTTTCTAAGAGCAAAATGCCACCCCAGTGGCTGGGTTCCTGCTGTCTACCGGAGCGTCCCACCTACCTGCCAGGACACTGCACTGCCTGCTGCCGACGGTCCGCCATGCGACCCACCTGCCTTCCCATGCCTAGTGCTGGGGTCCTCCCAGGGCAGTGTGCTTGTCCCCAGCTACACCTGGGAATCCCACAGGCCCTTCCTGCCTCAAGCCAAGTGAGGCACATCGCTTGGGGTGGAGACTAGGCACCTGTGTTTTCATTACGTCCCAGGTGACTCCATAGGGCAGCCAGGATTGGAAACTACTGTCCTCCATCATCAGCTCTCCTCTGGCCCCCACTTCCCAGACAGGACAGCCCCCCACACTAGCTGAGTCTTGATTGTCCGAGGAAACCCTCCTGGGGTCCAGGTGTCGCTGAGACAGTGATTTGGCTGCAAGATACTGAGGAGTTCGGACTTCCTAAGTCTCAGCTAACGCTCTGCTGCCAGGAAAGTCAAAGCTGCTCCTACCTCTCCTTCGGCGCCTGTTCCAGACAGCATCTTTGAAACATTGAAAGCCACACGCTTCTTCTGTGTGCTGTATACCCTCAGGGTCCTAAACAAAAAAGAAAAGTCGTATTAACTTCTTCTAGCCAAGGAGCCATGTTTCACACAGAAACGATCTATCACCTGAACCGAAGATGGCTTCCGTAAGCGCTGGCCTGCAAAGCCCTTTACCAGTGACTGTCCCGCGTAACTGAGTAGTACTGAGAGAAGCAAGTGCGGACAACCGAAAGGACGTCACTAATGAAGTAGGGGAATGTGTCACCCTTTCGCTTTTGACTGAAAGTCTCAACCTCTCAGGTGAGGTGCACGTTGGGCCTGGCCTTGTCTTCCAGGCCTGGACGTTTGGCCCCGTGGCGGTTTGTGTGACTGTGGGGGAGTTTATTTTGTGTTGAACGGCGTCGTCCTCAGGGATTTGCAGGAGTAAGGAAAACACCAGAAGGTAAATTTGGTTGCTGGTAATGCATTTTATTCCCACCAGCTGGGATAAAATGTGTTTCCCTCCTGACTAACTGAGTAAAACACATAATCAGAAAATAAGCGACAGTGGGAATATAACGGAAGATTCTATGAAAAATACACACTAATTTTTCCATATTAGTTTCATTCCAGGGCCATCTGAACTTAAATGTGCTATAATTAAAAGTAGTTGAAAAATATTCAAAAGGACTATTTTGACTCATGAGTAATGTGCCTGGCACTCTGATTTTTGAAAGTCTTTGTTCCAAGAACATAATTCAATGCGATGATTCCAGTGAACACAGCAGGATGCCCTCCTTTCAAAGAGGACAAAAGATTTTACTTTTATATTAATTTAAATAGTCTCATTAAAACTATAATCAAAATAAATATCTAACCCTGACACTTAGGTGCCTCTTAAGTCATCCTTACAAAAGACTTTAAAAGTTGACTGTGAAACCAAATTTAATTCAAAGCTCTTTCTGCATCCATTCGCTCATTAAATAAAGGTTTACTAAGTACTAACTTCATGCCAGGCACTTGCCCTGATCGGTTTCCAATTTTTCTTATATTGTAAGAATAACAGAAAACAAAGTTCTTTATATGAAACTGAGAACAAAAGAATCAAAGCCAGGCCATGCTTTATATTGGTTAAGTCGTGATAAAACATCTCGGCAGAAATTTTCGGGTAAATAGATATAAAGATAATTTGTCCGATACTGACGTACCTGTCACAGCTCAGGGTAGCAATATACTGTCCCAAAGGATCCCAGGTTACTCCCTGTACATAACTTTTATGTTCATTAAAAATGGAGATCTTCTGTCCTATGAGAAAAGCATACAACGGCATCACCAAAAGCTGCTGAAACACCGACGGCGCACACTGCCGTCTTTGTATCAACACTACCGTGCGTTCGGTAGGCGGTGAGACCCCGCAGCAGGCTCTGTGCCAGGCCCTCGGGACCCAAGGGTGACTTCACACAGCCCCCAGTCCCAAGGCACTCGGAGCTTAGTGGCAGAGACAGACCAGCTGACGGGTAGGCACAATGCATCTCGGCAGAGGGCGTGCTCACAGTCCGGGAAGAAAGGCGGCTGACAAGCAGCAGGTGAGGGTCAAGGGCACGAGCTGAGCCCAGTTCTCAGGTCAGGCTGGACATCATGGGGGGAAAGGTTTGCCTATTCCAGGCAAACCATGGGGTAAGGGCCTGCTCAGGGACACGGGGCAGTGACAGGAGCTGCAAACTGCTAGTGGGTAAGGCGAAGGGCCAAAATGACAAGACGAGGAGGAGAGGCAGTAGGCGACAGAATCCCTGGGTCCGAGGAAAAGGCTCTGGGCATTCAGTGTGGCCAAGAGGAACACTAAGAGGAGGGGACCTGACTACAATGACACAACCGAGGTTTCAGGTGGGGCACAGAAAGTGTCCCTAGTTAGCAGGTGAGAGCAGAGCAGGGGAGACGAGAGACTGAGCCAGGGCAGCACTAACGGGGGTGGACGGGGGCTGCAGGGGAAATACGGAGGAGAAACCAGGAGCACACAAGGAGTGCCTGGATGGGGGCGGGGGGTGTCGTCGGAAGCCTCCGCCATGCTTGGAAAGCCAAACAAGCCCCCTTCCCCGCAGCAGTCGGCCTCAGCCCCCTCCCTGCGCCGCACTCCCGTCTCGCCCGCAGAGCTGGGCCCCAAAGCTGCCAGTGAGCTGCTTCCCGCCCCTCTCCGTCCTCAGCCTCTCTCCAGGGAGTCTGCCGAGGTTACAGGGGCCGGGTGATGAGGAGGGCTACGGAAACCCACGGGGGCTTTGGGGGAGCTACTGGGGAGAATGGGAGGCGGCTCTGTCCCCCAGGTGGGCGACACTGGTGAGGTTGGTGAGGGCGACTTGGGAGTGGCCTAAGTCTGCAGGGTGGCAGGTTTCGATCCAGCTGCACCCAGTCTGGGACTGGGAACTAAAGGGAGACTGTCGCCCCGTTCCTGGGTTGGGGTTTGTCTTGGTGGGAAGGATGGAAGGAGACAGTCCCTGAGGGGACTCAGGTCCCTCTGAGGGGACTCAGAGGGAACTGAGTGTTGATAAAAGACCTCCTGGGGCAGCAGGCTGGCTGGAGAAAATAGGAGGAAACAGGAGAAAACAGCCCAGGCCAGACGGGCTAAGAGACCGGAACCGGACCTGGAACCAGGCTGGGGGCCCGAGGGCTCGAGGAAGAAACAAAGAAGGCGATGAGAGAACTGAAGGAGATGGTTCTGGTGGGAGAGGAGGCCCCTGGCTTCAGGCATCAGCTGAACACATGTGGACTGATGCAACGTGACAACGGGGCTTAAGCCAACGTCCTTTTACAAGGGCGCTCCTGAAGACTGTGACAAACTGGAGGAGCTAAGGTGATCGGAAGGAGAGGAAATCAGAACATACGGAACTCCTTCAATAAAAATGGATCGACTTTAAAGAATTTTACCTGCGCCCCCCCCCGCCCCCACAAAACCTTTACAAGAAAAAAGACAGTGGTCGGGGCAGGTCCCTGGTCCCCGTGCGCCCTGCCTAGACAGCTCCTCCCGCAGCGTCCCAGCAGGAAATGGCGCCAACGTTCACCTGGCTGTCAAGAGCTCGGAGCCACAGCCAATGCATCAGATCCTGTCAGCTCTTCCTACAAACCCTGTCCCAGTCCAGCCCTTTCTCACCCCTTCCATCACTGGCACCTGAGCCCTGGCCGTTGTCACCTCTCCTAAATTACTCCTCTGCCACTAACAGCTTCCTCTTCTATCACCTGTGTTCTCCCAGGACCAATTTACCACGTGCCGCCCAGAGACATCTTTTAAAAATGTAAATAAAATCCCATCACCCTCTTGCTCAAAAACCGCAGCAGCTTGAGTCACACTTGGGGCACAATCTACAGCCTCCTGGGTCCTGGCCCCAACCCCTTCCCGGTCAGCCCCCACCCCCACTTCCTGTACGCTATCCATTTCACACATACACACACAGCCTCTGCACTCGCTGGAATGCCCTTCCCAAAACGACACACACAGCTTGCTCCCAACTCCACTCATGTTTGGCCAAACCCCTCCTGCTCAGAGAGCCTTCCCGGACTGCCTGTTCTCCGACTGCTCCCCAGCACCTCTGCTACCTGACACGCACAGGTACATGGCCACTTTGTTCGTGTGCTGTTCCCGCACTTGCCCCAGTGCCCCACACGCCGACAATGCTCAAGGACATTGCAGCTGGCTTCACGGCGGTGCTGGGGGACTGTCTAGGACAATGGCCAGCTTGGAGGACGAGAAGTGGCACTCGTCCTCCATTAGAAAGCGCGTGACGGGGACAGGGATGTGAGAGCGAGGCAAGCTAGAGGTCGATGCAGCTGGTAGCCCGAGACCAGGAGAGCAGGCTGTGAGGGCGAAGACAAAAACTGGTCTGCCGTGGCAGGGACCCTCCCGGGGCCCCGGGGGGCGGGAGCGTCAGCAGCCTGCATAGCAGAGGGAAACTGAGGAGGCGGTTTGGGAGAAAACGTCAAGCCTGAGGAAGGGCCCGCAGGGTTAGGCGGCAGCCACTGCTGCCCCGGGGCCCTGCACTGCACTGCTCTTTACACGCCTGTAACTCCTCGAGGGCTACGGTCTCCCCAACTAGAGGACAGGCCCATTGCAGGCGGCGTGGTGAACTTCGTCTCCGGGAATGAAAGCCCGACCCCGCCTGCTCCAACCTAGCACCGTCCATGCCCCATTAACAAAGACTGGCCAACCCTCCCCTGACCCAAGTTCCACAGGGACCAGCCTGTCCCCATCACGGCTGCACCTCAGGCACACAGGACTCATGACTCCACTGTAAGGCTCTTACTTTCTGACTGGGCCCCTAAAACTGAGCCGGACCTGTAGCACAGGGGTTAATCCCTAACGTGCTGAGCTGCTTCCCTATCTTAGCTCACTAAAGAAAGTCTTCCGATGCCTTTCAAGAGAAAGCAGGTAGGCTTTTTAGACACTGAGACTACTCTTCCCCAGATAATAACAAAACCCTTCAGCTACCTTTGTTGACGTCCCATACGATAGCTGTGTTGTCCACAGAGGCAGAAGCCATTAGATTCCCATCCGTGGCCCAGCAAATGTCATACACATCTTCCAAGTGGCCCCTAGAATCCAGAGAGGGAAGAGGGGAGAGAAGAGAGGAAAAATGGTCAAAAACTTAAAAAGGCCAATTCAGGGAGCACACATTAGAATGGGGTTTTATAAACGGTCACTGGCACTAAGTTAGCCATAGCTACAACTTACTGCGTGCAAGGCTACCTGTGTCTTTAAAATGGATTCAACTTTACTAAGGAACATTTTATAGCAGAAACTAAGGAATTCCATTTTAAGCCCGTTTTTATGTTTGAAAACCGTTCTCTTATTTCTGTCTTGCCTAAGTAAAAGGTTCAAGTTAGATATAAAAGTCAAAAGTCCCGTCAGGTTAACACACTCGGCAGGTAAAGAGGGATCGCGCCACGGTCCCTCCCCGCGCTACCTGAGGGTTTTCACCACGGTCCAGTTCTCCTTATTCAGCTCGGCCTCTTCCTCCTCTTGAAACGCAACCTGCTCCGGCTCCTTGTTGTCGTTCACCTTCCACAACAGAATGACCGCGTCTGTGGAGCGAGCCGGTTAAGGATAGCTCGTGCTTTACCACGCACTCCTCCCTGCCTGGGCTTCTAGGCAATTAAATAATACGTCTGCTGTCCGACCGGGGCCATGATGGCCGACCTCTAAGAATCCCGGCAGGAGAAAGAAACAGATTTGCCTTCTGAGCTGAAGCTCCACAATCAGACTCACCCAGGTCAGCGCTACACAAAGCCACCTTAAACACGAGGGTCCCCGGGCCAGCCAAACACCACCGCAAAGCGACTGATGACGTTAACAAACCTAAAGGCATAACCTAGACGTGGCTGAGTAAGGAAAAAACAGCCACAAAGGGCCACCGACGGACACGAGGGCTGGCCAATCGTTCCTCGCTCTGTGGCCTTCAGCAAGTCACCTGAGGCCTCCGTTTCCTCACCTGTAAAACGGGGATGGGAACAGAACACCTGCCTTGGGAGTAAACGGGTTCACCTGCAGAGCACTTACAACACGATGCCTGGCACGTGGCAGCCCATCTCTGTGCTAGCTGTCGACATCGTGGACACGTCGCACAGGTTGGCCTGATGTCACTTACTGCCTGGGTCCGCCCCCTCCACCCTCTGACTGCATGCTCACCCCGCACCCTTCCGCCCCTGACGCGGCTTCCCTCTGAGGACTGCCCATGGGAGCTCAGCGAAGGAGGGCGCTGAACACACACACGTTCTCATTCTTTAACCGGAATCCCGGGGGCCTGGTCAGGCGGAGATGGGCCCTGACAGACGGACACCCCCCACGTGCTGACAGCAGCTCTCTGGGGCTCCAAGGCCAAAGGACTTCACTGTCCTGGGCAACCTCACAGAAGACAGCCAGACAGCCCCACCAGGGCGTGTCCCCACTCCCCTCCTTCCCTCTATGCACACACTCAGGACCTCTGGCATTGAGTTTAATAACCAGCTCTCTTTTCCTCCTGCAAACAAAGTCTGAGATTTGTTTTATTTTGTACCAGCTTCTAGACTATTCTAGCATTAAAGCACAGTGAAAAGATCAACTTTTTCCATACAGCTTGAAGAGTAGAGATGGAGGACATATAAAATGGAGTAATTTTAACCAACCTGCTAAAATTATTCACATTAGGAAGGTTGAGGCGGGAGGAAACTCTATCCTCGTTCTAAGCTGGGAACTCGATCTTTTTGAACTTTCATCCTCACTGCCTGACGCGTGTTGATGACTGTCCTGAAGCAATCCGAGGGCTAGGAATGCAGGGTTGACAATTCTCAAGAATGTACTGTTGACTATGAGAAATCTGAACTTTTCTTTTCTTATGGAGCCTGGCTGTGTTCCCAATGTGTAAACTCTAAGACCCTCGAATAAATCGCTATTATTTACTACCAGCCAAAGCCTCCAGGCTTTTCTTGAGTTCTTGTGACAAGTTTTATGCCACTTAAGCCAAGGCAAAAAATATAAATCAATCTAATTCCACCAAATAAACACACTGCAGAGAGCCAATTAATTAATTATACAGAAACACGGAACAGACTGTGGCCACTTACAAACTCTAAACAGTCCGGCAAGGCCAGAACCGGCCGCCCAACTCCCGCTGATGGATGAACTCGGTCCTCCTGCCTCCACCCGCCCAGTGGGGGCCGGTCAGGAGGGAGCCACTCTCTGGTGGGTCTCCCCAGTCTGAGATTGCTGTCTTCCACCTGCTCATGCTGCCACGAGCATTATTTTTATTTCACTAAGCTATCTAAATGATAGATTGACAGGGTCCAGCAATCTCTAAAATGAAAACGCCTCTCCAGTTCAGATCTCGCTATTTACGGGCAGACACCCGGGTGTGCAGTTTCTAAGGGGTTTTGAAGTATCGTACTCACCATCGCCCCCTGATGCTAACATTTCCCCATTGGGAGAGAAACGCACGACGTTGACAGCTTTGGTATGGCGAGCAAGGCTGGACAAAAATTCCACGATGGCCTTTCCGTCCGGTCCTTTCTCCACCTTCCAGATCTATTGATGCCAAAACGTTGGTCCAGAGAAACAGAGTGAGCCCGGGCCATACTGAGCAGGCGGAAACAACGCCGCACTGTGCTCACTTCCAGGAGGGAAATCTAGTTTTTCTTTCGAAACATAAAAGGCAGGCACCTCTATCTGAAACATAAGCCAGCAGTCCCCTGGCCGGCCGTCCTCCCTCCTCCTAGTGTAGACCGCTCCCCAGCAGGAACCTGGCACAGGACCCAAAAACCACGAGCATCCCAGGTCCCTCAGTCTAGGGATCAGAACCCGAGGAAGGAAGGGGCTTTCTTTAGCTTCCCGGGTCACTGCCAGGCCCTGAGACTCATCCCTCCGACCCACAGGAGGAAATGGTTTGAGTTGGTGGGCGGTACCGTATTTTGCCGTGTATATAACGCACACGTTTGTGCTCAAATTCCTGAGGGAAAAATAGGGATGCGCGTTCTACTTGGGCAGTACTAATTCCATATCTATAGAAATGCTTTTAAGTCTTTTACTTATGCTTATGCATTAAAAGTGTAACTCTAGAAAGCAATGACGATATCCGCATGCAAAATAATACCCTGAAATGCGATAATCGGTTTATCAATATGAATAAAAAATTGAATTAAAAAATTAAAGCGAAAAACTCTTTTCCCTGAAAGTCTGGGACAAAAACGTGAGTGCGCACGGGAGAGTACTATACACGGGAGAGCGCATTACACGCGGTAAAATACGGCAGTTGTAGGTCAAAGGCTGGAGGAGGCTGCCCGGTGCCCGCCCGCTTGGCCCGCCCGCTTTACCCGCACGGCCGTGTCCACGCCCGCGGACGCCAGCCGGTGGGTCCGGCCGGCCGCGCCCGGCTGCAGGTCCAGGCTGTACACCGGCTCCTTGTTGTGCCAGGCGATTTCGCACGTGATGACCTTCATCCTCCCGCGACTCCGAGGGGCGGGAATGGTCCTCGGGCGGTTCTTTTCCCCAAAACAGAGGAAAGCGTAAGGTCCCTGGGAATGAACTTGAAAATGACGGCAGGAAACCTGACCGCCCGTGAAGAGCCAGGACACCCGCCCAGGAGAAAGGCGGCTGTGTCGGAACGGCGGCCAATCATGTCGGGACGCAAGACCTTGCGAGTTCCGACTCGCATGCTCCGCTGAGCCCCCACCGCGGAGACTGTTCCCCTGCTACGTCCGTCCGTCCGTCCGTCCGTCCGTCCATCGGGAAAAGCAAAATGGGCCGGCAGCAGAGAAAATCAGGAGGCCGGCCCCGACCCCGTTTACTGGGGATTGGGGGGGCACTCCTGGTGGACTGGGGGGCCGGGCTGCCCGGGGAGGAGGCTGCCAGGAGGAAGGAGCCCTCAGGAGGAGGGAGGTGCAAGAGAAGGGGGCTGTGGGATGAGGGCGGCCGAGCCCAGGAGGGTACTCCATTTCTTAGGAACCTGGCAGCCCGGGGGGACGGCCCCCAAGAGAAGGCAGCTGCTCAGGGAAGGGGACCCCTGGGGGAGGGGACCCCCGGGAGGAGGTGGCTGTCGCGGGGCGGGGAGGGGCGGCTGCCCGGGGACTGCAGAAAGAGAGGGCCGGGGCCGTGAGGGAACCCCGCTTTCCAGGGACAGGCCGCCCGGGGCAGGGAGCCCCCTTTCCCAAGCTGTACGGGGCAGGGCGCTCGGCCCGGGAAGCCGAGGCCCGGACTGGCGGGAAAGAGACCGCGTGGGGCTGGGGCTTGGAGGGAACCAGCCGCCCGAACGCGCGCGCCGCTCCGGAGCTATCCTGGGACCCCGCCGCCTGCCTCAGAGCCTCTCGCCCCGGCCCGGTCCGGAGACCCCCGGGGACACGGGGACGCGAGAGCCAGTGGCGCGGAAAACGTACCTGCAGGGACCGGGTCAGTCAGTTGCACCTTTGCGCGCGCGGATTCCCGCGCCTCACGGGCCCCGCCCATGTGGGCGGGGCTACAGGGTGTCCACCTCTCCCGGGGCCGTGAGTGAGCGCCTGCGCCGCTGAGTCGTCCAATCAGGGTTCCCTCCTGCCCGCTCCGACAGCCCCCGTAGGGCCGGCGCCCCAGTGGGCGAATGGGTGAGCTCGCCCAATTATTCGTTCGACCCATTCATCCCGGGTGGACTCGCTCTTCCAGCAAGCATTGCCCGAAATTCAGCTGTGTGCTGGGACGCGCGCCGGCGCTGGACACTCAGCGGAGGGCGAAGCTGACGCAGACTCGGCCGCCGGGGACTTACCGTTCAGTAAGAGGAGGAGAGCGGTCCTGCAGGCCAGGAACCCTGAGACCCGCCCAAAGCCGCCCCCCCCACGCCCCGCCCCCCTCTCCCCCGGTCTTTCACCGGGGCAGCGAGTATTTGAGAGCTCTAACCTGTGTCGGGGCCCTGTCTTGGTCTCTAGTATTTCAAAGGCCAGTAAAATACAGAGACTGTCTTAGGGCTCCTGTGGTCCTGTAACCAAGGAATTATAATAAAATGATAAAGTGAAAAGGAGAGTGGAAGGAACAGTGTGCTTTTAATAGTTCCAAGGACAAGGTTATTTGGGATTGGAAGGCTCAAAGGAGGTTTAAAGAGAGAGGAGCATTTAAAGTGGGCTTCAGGTGATCGAGTTTGGAATCGAGCAGCGTTGGGAAATGGGGATTCGAGCTAAAGAAACTCAGTTGACAACAGAGCACAAAGTGGGAGCAGGGTTGGGGGCTGTGATGTGAAAGGATGGATGGGGCAATGACCCGGAGCCTTTGGATAGGAATGAACAGGTCAAATGGTACGTGTGTTTCAATGGCAATTTTAATTGTCATTGTAAATGAACTGGTATCCTGGTTGCATACATTAGACTGGGAGCTTGGTGGATGTGAGATTGACCCTGACAGATGGAAAAGCCTTGTGCTCACTAATAGCAGGTTTCTGGGCCTTCGAGGCCAAGGGACTTTGCAAAGCAAGTGCTATCCTGTGCAACCTTGCAGAAGCCTCCCCCACATGACATTCCCAACCTGCCACCTTTCCCCCTCCTCTTCCTCTTTCTCTCTGGATATCATAGCACCGAAATCAACCAGGTCTCCTTCTCCTTTTGCAAATGAAAATTGGTGTGTTCTTTATATATTGGCTTCTAGGACATTCTGGAGTTCAAAGCTATGGCATTGTTCAGTACCTGGATTGCTTATATGATACCTCAATTAGCAGATGTGGTTACAGACACTTTTAAAAAGGAGAATTTAACATTTAAAGAGCAGCTGTAAGTTAGAAGGCAGAAACAGATGCAGCAGGCCTTTTGAAATGGGATAATTTTCAAAATGGGACAGTTTACCCATGAGCCTCCTAGAGGACTAGTAAACAAATACATTGGGATTTCATCCACAGAGCCAACTCTTCATGGCATTTTTAGGAAAGAGTTGACATGGGTTGTTATATAAATGCTGGTTGATGCTTTTAGCCAGTTTTATGAAAAGTTACAGTGTCTACAAATGGATGTCTCATGTTGACAAGAAGCTCCTTAAGCCTCATTTCTACAGGAAGCTAGGTTAATGTAATCCAGATAGGCAGCTTTTACATGGCCTCCCTTACGTGATGGCTAGGATTGAGAGAGCTCCGACTGGGAATGACTAATAAATTCTCTAGGTTGGTCTGGCTGTACAGATCCCTGGCCCCAACCAGGCCCACTCATTCAGACCACAGAGCAGGGCAGCCCAAGGGTCTGTATGTTCATAAGCTCCCATATGAGTCTGATAATCAGTCTGGTTTGGAAAAAGCCCAGGATTCAATGTCTCTCATAACCATCGGGTTTCTCCAAATTTCTGACCAATGTTGTCAATTCACAAATAAATCCTCTGACCATCTCCTGAGGCGCCAGGATTCTAGACTGTGGATTGAAAAGGTAGACACAGGCTTAAATGTACATGAAGGAGTTGGCTTTCTTGGTGAAAAAATTTTGAGACCTGATGTCAGTTCCTGCTTGGTGAACCATGACATGTAGGAGGTGGTGGCCCTGAGTGGGGCCATGGGGTGTGCCAAACGTTTTCTCAAGGAAGAAAGAAAAAGGAAGGAAAGGAACAATGTGCTACTGTGTTTCCACACCTCCCCAAACACCACATTTTGAGAAATAGTCCACCCAAGGGAGTAAAAAGGGGACAACCAACACATGGGACAACTGCCTACATAGAAAAATACAATCATAAGCCCAAGTTACTTTAAATCCATCTTGGACCAGCTCACAATACAAACTTTCAAAACATAGGCCATCTACCGGGAAGCCTGTAGGTGATGAGGAAGACTGTTGAATCTAAAAGCACCATTATGTTTGTCATGAAGATAGAGCCAAGTCAGATTTAAACTGAGTCTGTATATTTTTGCCCTGATACAGATCTGACTGCTGTGGACGAAATTAACACTGAACCTTGAGGTTAACTTCTTTTGATATTTGAAATAGGAAACTGCATTTACGCACAACTCATTCTTATTAGAGTTTGTGTAGGAAATTAACTTGTGATTCACACTTGTTTTATAATGGTAAATTCACTATAACTGCATTAATTTCATAAAGAATGTCTTTGAATGGCTTGAATTTACCAAGACACTCCTTTGGCCTTGACTTTCTCCCTACAGGCCAGTTTATGGAAATTAATTTGTGATCACAAAATCTAATTCTAAAAAGCTAGCAAATGTATATTTCCCTATATGGCAAGCAGATATTAATGGTATTCCTTTTGTGGGTCATGGCTAATGTCCAAAAGACAAATATATGGAAAGACATGAATCCAGTGAGTCTGTTTATGAGACTGCAAAATAAGACAACCAGTAGATTTTCTGAAAGCTAGGCGTGGTCTGGGTAATATCTGGGCCACAGTGACAAAAGCTTTTAGCTTCTTTAAAGAAGACAAAGAATCCAAAAGAAAATAGACAAAGAATATGATATAGTATTCAGAAGAAATTAAAATGTCAGTAAGATATATGAAAGCATGTCCAATTGGAGACAATTTTTTCCCACATCAGATTAGGAAAAGTTTGATGGAGAAAGGAAAAAACATACCCATACATTTTTCATAGAAGGATCAGTTCCTGCAACCATGTTTGGATGGCGACTTTATTAGAATGTACATAGCATACACTCTTTGACCTATCAATATTCACTGCAGGGGCTTACACTCTGGATATAATTCAGAAAGCGTGTGTGGTGCGCATTTATTGATGTCCGCAGTAGGAACACATCCGCAGATGTTTCTTGTAATATCAAAAGATGAAAAAAATTAGCACTAGGAATATATTCATATCATAGAATGTGACTAAAGTCATGGAAATGTTACCAATTATATGGTGTAACACCTTTGTGTAAATTTGATACAAATATGTAATCAAATATAAAGATACAAACTTTAAACTGAATGCATATAGATGAATGTGTACGCATGCACACAACTGATGTTTTCTAGGACATACGCAATGGTGGTTACCCTTAGAGAGGAGGTGGGGAGGTCTCTTCGCTGTACACCATTCTGTTCCACTTCCGACTGTTTCCCTCCCCCTCTCCTCACTTGCCCAGGTGAGAAAGTGGCCATGCTGACTCTGGATTTCAGGAACCACCCAAGGTCAATGTCTGTTAATGCTCCTCTGTACTGGAAGGTATAGACGGACGGTTCTCAGCTACGATGGCATACTGGGAGGCCTTAAAAAAATACTGGTGTCTGGTCCGACCCCAAAAACTCTGCCTGAATTAGCACAGGGCACATCCTCACGCTGGGACCCCAAAAACCTCCCCAGGTGACTAATATGCAGCTGGTGGCAAGAACCATCAGTGTATGCCACTTTAATTATTCCTCAACGACAACTAATGATGTAATAGGCTGTGACAGCAAGAACCAAATGTCTGCGGTTGTGCGCAGTCGTCAGCGGCACCCGCACATCAGGAATGCAGGGCGCAAATGACAGACACTCCCTATGACGCACCACGCCTGCTTGCTGTGCCAACACGTAGCTCTCACTGACTTTGCAGCCTTGGCTGACTAAAGCAGGTCCTGTTTGTTGGGATTGTGGACTATTCTGGTTTACTTCTTCACGCTGTTTTTAAAAATAGTTCATCCAAAGAGGACATACAGATGGCCAAAAGACATATGAAAAGATGCTCAATGTCACTAATCATCAGAGACATGCAAATTAAAACCACAATGAGATATCACCTCACAGGGGTCAAAATGGCTGCCATCAATAAATCAACAAACAAGTACCAGTGAGAATCTGGGGAAAGGAGAACGCTTTCGCACTGTTGGTGGGAATGCAGACTGCTGCAGCCACTGTGGAAAGCAGTATGGAGATGCCTCAAAAAATTAAAAACAGAACTGCCTTACGATTCCACCTCTGGGAATTTATCCAAAGAAACCCAAAACACTAACGTTCACAGCAGCATTATTTACAACTGCCAAGATACAGAAGCAGCCCTTGGGTCCATCAGCAGATGACTGGATAAAACAACTATGAAGCATTTATACAATGGAATACTACTTGGCTGTAAAAAAAAGAAAATTTTACCCTTTGCGACAGCATGGATGGACCTGGAGAGCATTATGCTAAGTGAAATAAGCCAGTGAGTGAAAGACAAATACCATATGATTTCACTCATACGTGTAATCTAATGAACAAACTGAACTAAGAAGCAAAACAGACAGACTCAGAGAGTGCGAGCTGACAACTCAGGGAGGTGGAAGGATCCGGCAAAAAAGAAAAGGGACTTACTGACATGGATAACAGTGTGGTGATTGTTGGGGGGAGGTAATGGGGGGGAGGGGTGCTAATGGAAAAAATACAATAAAAAAAATTATTTTAAGCAATAATGCCCTCCTACACTAGCCTTTTACAAATGTAAGTTAAAAAGATAGGTATCTATACCTAAATGGTATATATGCCACCAAAATCCATGTTGCTTCTGTTAAAACTGTTAGCCTTATTTTCAAAAAAATCAGAACTTGGCAATATTTTCTTAAGGGTGAAAAATATGTAAGCACTTCCAAAGAATCCACTTAGCAAACACAGTTCTCTTATTAATCCTGTAATTAACTTTCCCATTAAGCCAAACAATATCCATTTTAAGATAAATAATATTTTTGCAACAATATAGCTGACCAAAAGGAAAAAATAGCAAATTCCAGAAAGAACTGCTACATGAATATTCATAAACTTGGACCTGCTCTATATAGGTATGATTCAGACAAGGTTTCTTTAGATTAAATGATTTAAACACAGCATAAGTTTCTTTTCAAGTGTCACATATAAGTGTGCACACACACACTCCCTCTCGACATGAGCCTTAGAATCTTAATGGAGACAAGCTTAGCCTTCTAAATATATTCTGTAATTAATATAGTAAAATGAGTTCAACTTTAGGGTAGGGTCTTTTTTTTTTTTTTTAAGATTTTATTTATTTATTTTTAAACAGAGGGGAAGGGAGGAGAGAGAAAGGAAGAGGAACATCAGCATTTGGTTGCCTCTCGCGCACCCCCTACT
This sequence comes from Mormoops blainvillei, assembly GCA_004026545.1. Lineage (NCBI taxonomy): Eukaryota > Metazoa > Chordata > Mammalia > Chiroptera > Mormoopidae > Mormoops > Mormoops blainvillei. The sequence goes on from PVJD01004931.1 coordinate 18,843, forward strand.
GGAGTCCAGGCCTGCAACCCAGTCATATGCCCTGATTGGGAATCGAACCAGTGACCCTTGGTTGGCAGGCTGGTGCTCAAACCACTGAGCCACACCAGCCAGGGCAAGGGTAGGGTCTTAATGGATACAATTTTAGTTTTCAAAATATAATTTGAATATAGAATTCTTTAAAAGTAATATCTGAAAAGTTAGCCATCATATATATTTTTATTTTATTACAAGTTATTTTAAATTTTGGGCAGATACAGTTGTGACAGAAAACCAGGTTCATACCAAAAATACACTTTCAATTACTTTATCAAGCAAATAAAACAATCTTCATTTATTTGCTTTTTCTACAACAAAATGTACAGTAAAAATTAGATATTATACATGACACATGTAATTAAGCATACATACAAAAAGAACACGTACTGAATGTTCAGAAACAAAAGTAAAAATAAATAGCAACGATAAAACTTTGAAAAAAATAATGCGCATTTTAGTTGTGGAAAATTAATTACATATACACAGTTATATTTAATAGAAAGCCATCTCTTTAAAATTGCACAAAACAAGGAACCAATAAAGCATTAATTTTTATGGCAAGTAATACTATAATCCTAGGGCAATTTGCTGCTTAACTCCAGGATATAAAACACTTAGGTCTGTAATATAATAAAAGGTACGCAGTACTGTTCGAGAAAGATTGTCTTCCTCAACTCACATTAACCTGTAGTAGTCCTATAAAAGGCTATACAGGAAATTTCATAAAAGAAATATTTGACAATTACTGTGCCCACTCCATGCTAAGCAGCCAAAAATGGGCTTCAACGTAAACATGGTGAGGCAGTGAAAATACTTGATACTTTTTTTGCACTGAAGATCCTTTTTGTGTCCTATAAAAACACTTTAGTCATGATTGGCAACCTCAGCAGAGAAAATATTCCAGCAAAATGGATGGAGAAGTTGCTGCTTACCTTATTTTCATGAGTAAAATGTTTCAGGAGATAAGCATTTATAGTAAAGAAACACTAATACTCAACTCACTCACAACCTATCTTACCAAAAGTGTCGCTCCATTCGTCAGAATGCCTGTTCACCTTCGTGACCAAACCAAAGGCAGCCTTTCGGTTTTATTATGGCACAGCCCTCCCGTCAGATAAAAATACATTTTGGGAAACCAGAAAAGACTGCACAAAGGTCAGGAGCAACCTGAAAACCTCTTGGTGAAAGACACTTACGTCCTCTACGGCAATAAAAAAATATGTGCAGACTTATTTACAAATATTTACGTTTTAAACCAGGAACACGAGTTGGCTATTTAGCCCTCAAAATTAATGACTCACGGGCATTTCAAATGGTATGATAACGTGTCCACGTATTTGTGGCCACACCTGAATGCACAGGATACAGTAAAGATTATGGTTCTTCCATCTGTCACCTATCATAGCTATAAAACAAAATTTTGAAAGCTGTACAACCAAAAGAATTGAGGAAATAGTTCATTATCTCATATAAAATATACTTTAAGAACTACTGATCTCACTCATTTGTTCTACAACTTGCCCTAAAATCTCATCAACAACATCAACATCATAATTTACTTGCTGAAGATCGAGGTCAGGTACAATCATGGCCAGCAGTTGTCCTACATTAACTCGGAGAGACCGCAGTTTGAGGCTGCAAATAACAAATATTACATTTATTAGATGAACACTGTGATAGTTTAATATTCACGTAGGGCTTAGTATTTAAGGGAAACATTAATCCACTTATTTGACAATTCATAACTCAATGCAGTATCGACACATCTGTCAGTAGCGTTTCATAAAACTAGAGGCTCTCTTTGGTTCCAACTAATACGATTCTGATTTGAGGCTGAAGAAAACATGGACTGGTAAAATATATAAATTATAAGATGTTATCTGCAACTTAAAATACTGTTATCACCTAGGAAACAATAGTGATATACTAGTGAGAATACTGGTCCACAAATAAGAATGCGTCTCTTTGAGTTTCAGCTCCCTTTGAGGAAAACAAACTGACTTGTTCCCTGAAACACGTTGTAGGAGATGCCCACTGTTGCAGCAGAGGAAAAAGAAACAGTTCGGTGGTCAGATAAGTTTATAAAACATTGGCTTAAATAATGTTAAACATGACTTTTTTAAATGGAAGACTTCATGCTAAAGGTCACTGACTACCCATTTTTTAAAAATACATTTACAGGAAACTGTTTTGCTGAAAACACTGAGAAGTCCTGGATAAGGTCATCGTTATCATTCCTTCCACGTTCAAATACACGCATCTGAGTATCAACACTTCAGACTTTAAATACCTACAGCTACACAGCACCGTGAGCTTCAAAGATGAGGTGAGACGCCCGGTGCGGACAAGGCCCCCGCAGCGGCTGGCCCTGCAGCCTCAGGCTTAAGAAGTCTGTGTGCAGCTCACAGACACGCTCATCTTGCTAGAGAGGAACTCTGACTAGGGCAACATGCTCTTCTCTGGGTTGACGATGCACAAAAATGTGATCTGAAACCTGTTTTGTTGGCCTGCCTGGTCTGGCTCCATCTGGCCCTTTGGTAAAATCTGACGTCATCCTCACGCCAGCCGGGCTCTGTCCATGCCTTCCCACTCATCTCCTGTCTCCCATCGGGGACCATGGCCCACATGAATATTCTGGTTTGCTTTGCAGAAATTATTAACCATCTTATGTCCCACCAAGAATATCCTCTTTCTGATAACCGAAAACTTTATCTACAGAAACAGCAGAGAAAAGACTAGTGTGACCCTGTGACCCATCCTTTAGGTCTTTGATGGTCCCTGGCTAATTCCTCCCGTCTACCAGATATGTCACAGATCCCTATTTTTGATGCCCGGGAGCTGCATACACAACTTTAAATTTTCAAGTAGTTCGGGTAAAAAGTAAAATGAAGCAATTTTAGTTATATATTTTAGTTAACTCCATGTCATTAAAATGTCATTTCATCACATAATCAAAATATATTTTTACTAAGGTATTTTACATTCTTTTTCTTTTCATACTAGGTCTTCAAACTCTAGAATGTATTTTATACTTAAAGCATGTCTCAGTCCAGACTGGCTAGATTTCAAGTGCCAGTGGCCACCTGTGGCTAGCCTATTTTGGAAAGCAAATGGCTAAAAAATCATCAGCTACTCAAAGGTTAGTGGCGAGGGAAACATGCGGGAGATTGCCTCAAGTTTCCAATGTAACCAGCTGCGCTGTGGCTGAAGGACCTGTAATTCTACGAGCACCACAGATGCCTGTGGGTCCCGTTTTTAGAAACACCAGTTGGGAGTTTTTTTGTGACGTCTTTCCCTCCATGCTTGTATGAAGTGCTCTACTCCTTCTATTTCCATGAACATATTTCATGATATTTTTCAGAAACTTCAGCTAAAACACACCATCGTAATTGATGCCAACTGAGAATGGCAGATTATCTCTCAATAGTACCTTTTATATATGAAGTCCTGTCACATTAGTAGGAAGAACTGCACAATTTTAGCCCTGAACGTTTATTTTTGAATGGTGAGCCATCAAGTCAGTCCCCTCTCACCTCAACTTCTCCACTCTCAAAAACAAATCAAAACCGAACCCCAATTTTATTTTATACCTTAATGAGGTAGGGCAATCATTCATTTGACATTTTCTTGTTTTCACAGAATTTCTAACAATCAATCACCTGTACTATGGTAATTTTTTTAGTAACTTTGGGATTTCCTAAGTTTAGGCTGGGGAAGGCACACAGTATTAAAATGAGGGTAGCAACCCATAAAGAAATGGTGCCCAGTGCAAAAGTACAGTGGTACCTCGGTGCTCATCAGCTTCAGGACTCGTCAAACCTGGTGCTCGTGGTACTGGGGTGAGAAAACATGTCTCAGTACCCGGGGCTTGCTCACCGCTCGTCCCACTTGCTAGAATGTGAGCGAGTGACAACGCCGCCCGCCAGAGAACAGGCCTCACCGACTGTTGCCGGCTCGCCACTCATCAGAGCAAAGTAATGCCGAGAACCAAGGCACCGCTGCCAAGGGAGTCGGGCGTTCCAAACCACTCTGACCGGTCAAGTGCTTTATTCCTTCGAAACCCCTATGTCACTGGAGTTGAACCTAAACTGCTAGCTTCTTAAAGGGAAGCGTGATGACGTGCTTCTCTTCTCTGTCTATCTCAGTGCTGGGATCCTGCAGTCGGCAGCTGCCCCGGACAGCAGCGCTGCCAGGCATGCGCTGGCAGACAAGGGCCTCACTGGCCAGAGCTGTAGCCACAGTGAAGGGCCCCGTCTCACATTACCTTTCCCCATCGGCGTACTGCACAGGCTCCTCAACCGTGCTTGACGTTGAAACATCTGTTCCTTTTTGTTGGCTTGCAGATTTTAATTGTTCAATTTCGGCTTTCAGTTCTTCACACTGTAAACGAATTTGTGTTTTCTCCACTTCCAATAATTCGACCTGACAAAAAAAATAATTTAACTGTAAAAATTTTTTAAATACTAACATCAATGTACAAATTTAACCTAAGAAAAGTGGAAAACCACTCAGTTTAACCTGTACATCTCTTTAACTGGAAAGGCTACAAAATGCCAATTACCACTCCACGGAAAACAAATGGTACCTAACCACTGGAAAACCAGGAGAAAAGTGCCTAAAGTCCGTGGCCATCACAGTGGCTTTCATTCTTGCACTCAGCAGCTCTGAGTTCCAACACAAAGCTAGCACTGATTTGGATACATTTCGTCACCTAGATCCGCAGCCAACCGCACGTGCAGACGGGGAGTCCTCGGACCAAGCAGTTAGGTCAGCAGCATTTGCAGAAACGGGCAGTACTCTTGTCTCCAAACTCTTTAGCAGAGAACCCCTCCTTTCCAACACCACAGAAACAGGTGCATCTAACATAGATGCTTTTTAAAAAGGGAGCTCTCCAACCCTGACTGAGGGGCTCAGTTTGTTGGAGCCTTGTCTCATACATCAAAAGGTTGAGGGTTCAATCCCCAGCCAGGGCACCTACCTAGGTTGTAGGTTCGATCCCCAGTAAGGGCATGTACAGGTGGCAACAGAAGGATGGTTGCCTCTCACATCTATGGCTTTCTTTTTTCTCTCCCTTCCTCCCTCTCTCAAATCAATAAACATATCCTTCCTTGGGTGAGGATTAAAAAAAAGGAGCTACCCAAATCTGAACTGGGGGCATGTGCAGAGACTACTACTTGTCTCCTGATACCTAAGTTTTTTTCCTCAGTAAAAAGACAAAACAAAACACAAAAAACAAACCCTGAATGAAGACTATAGTACCAAGGCACCCACTAGTCAGGTGGCTAAGTCCCAACAGATGGAACATGGGTAACTTTCAGAACTGCATGTTATAAAGCAAAGCAACCCAGCAATGTCCTGTGCACTACAGGACACTTACCAGACCTGGTCATCACCCATTAAATTCCAGCAATGCCCATCTATTTCCTCAGGACATTTAAGAACCCAAACGATGCCTACACGATTCCATATGCCCCCAGGAGGACCAATCGCCCACTGAGAACCAGTGGAGTAACAGTCAAGAAATGGAAATACTAAGTGATTATCCCAATCTAGTGACTGGCAGTTCTTTAAGATTTACATGCACCTGGATTCCCACGACTACCACGATGTTGAATGACAGGACTCACCTCACTTTTATACTGGTCCCTCTCAACAGTGCATTTGTCTAACTGTCTAAATACATCATCAAGCTGCACAACCATTTCATCCATTTCACTTTTACTCTCATTATTGGAACACTGACTACACTCGAGCTTTACATGCTGCAAAGCACTACACTGTTTTTTCAGCCCTTCTATTTCTTCCAGAGCTTGCCGGTACTGAGATACCATGTGGTCTGGACTTTCAGATTTGCCATTAATACTTTCAAGTAAATACACAGCATCAGTTTCAGTGGACTGATGGCAAGTTTCCTTCTTCACGTATTTGTTGATCATTTCCAGTATCCTCTGTTGTAACACTCTGATTTGGTCAGTAAACATATGGCACTGTCTTTTATAATTTTCTCTTTCTTGGGTAACTAGAAGCAGCTCACTTCTGAGTTCCTCTAACTGGCACCCAGCATCGCCCACAGATTTATCAAAGGTTTCCTGGGTTTCATGCGTCTTTCCTTCGACTTCCACGCAGGATGGCAGTATAGCTGTGTCATTTCTTGTATTTATGTCATTTTCAGTAGTTTCTTCCTTTTTGACAACTAAACCTGGCACTTCAGTCTGGGTGGCCACAGCAGTCCCCTGATCACACATGGATGGTAAGGTGCCTGTTGAACTAGTCTGGCCACAAGGTTCAATGTCACCCATAGGCTCCACCTGAACGCCACCTGGCTCGATGTGACTCTGCTCAGATTTCACTTCAATATCATGATCTACTGCAGGCTTGGGAGTACTGTTTTCTTCTAAGATGATGACATCTTCATCATCATCTTTGTAAGCTGAGTTTTCAAATGCCTGATTACTCAATCTCCGGTGCTTTGCATTCAAAATCGAGGAACGAGTAGAAAGCCTCCGTTTCATGCTAGAAAAAATTTTATATAAAAGTTAATGTTATAAAGTATAGATATGGACAAAATAGATGGCCTTGAAGTAGTCTACCTTATAACTTGAAAAAAGGCCCAGGCTTATTTTTTAGAGCACCAGTATATTTATTACACAGTACTGTCTAATGAGTTAATGGAATAGAGATTATTTTCTCGTTTTGCAGATGAGGAAACAGGCTGTTGAGATGTCATTAAAGCACCAGATGTACACTGCCAAACACCTCTTCATCTGCTGTCCTCTGGGCATTTCAATGTACCCATGTCCCTCCCTGGACGCCACCACCCGCCACAGGTCCACCCTCTGTATCGCACTGCTCAGTGGGTGGCACTGCCATCCTGCTCGCCCATCATGATTTGTTTCAATTTTCAGTGATCAAAAGGGAGCACTAAGTAAACCAGTATGCCCTGTCCCTCATGTAAAACAACCTTCCCTGCATTAGCAATTGCCCCGTTTTTTTCCATTTGCTTGGTTTTCTGTGAATTTATCACTCATTGATTACTTTTTGCCCCACTTCGAGGGATATTTCTATTGGTTTGCTACCTGGGTCTTGTATATCAGACCTTAGGTTTCCTTAATCTAACAAAGATATTTCCACCCTGTCTGGTGTAGCTCAGTGGGTTGAGTGACGAACAGGCTGCCAGTTCAATTCCCAGTCAGGGAATTGATGCCTGGGTTGCAGGCTGGGTCCCCAGTAGGAGGCACAAGTGAGAGGCAACCACACATTGATGTTTCTCTCTCTCTTTCCCTCTTCCTCTGAAGATGAATATATAAAAAAATAACAAAAAAAGAGAGAAAGATTTTCCTTTCTTGGGCTTGCTCTCGCCTATCAAGGGGGACAACCTCCAGTAAACTCTTTGAGAAAGCGCATACAGGACATAAAATATATAAAATTTTGCATGAATAAAATGTATTTATTTTCCTCTTGGGTTTACTGGCTTGGTTTTACACAGGCTTTTGGGTTGGAAGTTACCTTCTGAAAACTATTTCTGTCTACCACACAGGTTTTTTGCCATTCCCACCCCTGAGCTTTAGCACGTGGATTGTTTTTCCTCTCTTAAAAACAACTCTCTTTCCCTGGTGTTCTAAAATTTCATGATGTTAGAATGGCGCTTTTCCCAGATTGCATGCGGTATATTTAGGGGAAATTCAGCCTTTCTTCCATTACTTACCCCCCTTCTTTTCTGACTTTCCATCTGACATTCCCTTCCTCAGATGCTGGCTTTCCTGCACTTTGTCTCTTCCTTCTTGTACCTTCCAACTGTTCCTCTCTCCAGCTCCCCACCTGGCAGTGACTACCACATGGCTTCTTCATTTCCTGCATCTGTTTGTGCATGGTGACGCTCGGCTATCTCCTCCTCCTCCAGAGTGAGGGCTGGGCTTGTGACTCAAGGGCACTCCAACTGTCACCACCTAGGTGGGGCATTTCTCATGGGAGCCAGTGAGGGCAGGGAGGGAGGGGGATTTCTCACCGTCCAGTATTCAAACTTCCGCCTGTTTTCTGGCCGTGCTCACCCACATCTTCCAACAGTACACCCTGCTCCGGCAGGTCGACTCCCCACCCTCTGACACAGGAGAGACGCAGTGCTGGCCAACTCGCAAGTTAAGGACAGGCCGGGGAAACTGCTCCTCAGACTGTCAAACACGCCTCCTGCTCTCAGCCCTGCTGTCCACCCACGGAGGCACCCAGTGCTCCAAGTCTGGGGTCTCTCTAGGGATCTCGGGAAGTAATCAGTTAACTGGGAGTTGCCCTATAATTTTTCTTACCAGGCTTATTCCTATCTGTCATTGTCAAGACTTAATTTAGTAAGTCTTTCCACAGATTTTGGCTCCGTGAATTTGAAAATAAATATATGCTTAAAATTAGCGAAAATTTTCTATCCTCTCCTTCCATTTTAATGACAGCCACTTTTTAAAATAAATTCCATCCTTTTTTGCCTGTAAGCTTTACTGATTCTACTTTTTCTTACTTTGTCTGGAACCATTTGTATGAAGGAGACTGGTTTAAAAAAATTCACAGAAGTTCTTAGTTAAGTGCAGTCCAACTGCAAACCAAGTCCCCAGAATGTGGGCTATAAACGGCAAACTATTTTATAACATGTCCTCTTTGATGTACATGTGCATTAAGTCAGTTATTTCTAATCTTTCCTGAGTGCAGAAATTCCTAGAAGAGCCCTGGCTGGGTGGCTCAGTTGGCTGGAGTGTCGTCCCATGCACCAAAAGGCTGCAGGTTCAATTCCTGGTCAGGATGCATGTGGGAGGCAACCGACTAATCAATGCTTCTCTCACACATTGGTGTCTCTCTCTTTTTCTCTCCCTAGAATCAGTGAACATAACCTTGGGTGAAGATTAAAAAAAAAATCCCTTAGAAAATCTGACGAAGCCTACAAAATATCTCTTAAAAACTGGCCTATGTCAGAGAACCTTGTTCCACTGCTTCTTTTTCAACAATAAACACCAGGCGTAGTCAGTCTGACCTGCTAGTTCACTGGTCGTATGCTGCGTCCTCACCTGTGTCCCTTCTACTCCCTCTGAATGGACCACATGCACAGGGTAGCACTTCAAGGGCTTTAGGGACTGACCTAAGGCCGACCTCATCATGAAGCGTCTCTGATCATTCCAGCCAAGACAGGTAACTGTTCCATCTGCTATCACCCCTCCGTTCTTTCTACTCCTTCTCCAACCACTTATCCAAGCTACACAGCGTGTCACAGGTTATGCTAACAATTTATGGGTCACATCTGACATTATAATGTCACACTGTTAATTCATTTTTTTCTTTAGATACTGATAATCTTAAAAGCAAAAATTTCCACACTATAAAGAATCTCAAAGAGGTGACTTGATGAATTCTACAATAAATACAATTAATATTTTTTAATTGACTTAAATAGGTGGCATAATTAGGGTGGTGTAAGTGTAGACAATAAAAGCAAAGTCGACTGGTCTCTCTCCAGCTGGTGGCGGTCTGTTGAAGATGAATCTACTGAAGGAGACAGACCTGGGTCTTCAGAGCCTGTGTGCCAGCCCAGAAGTGGCACTGCAAAAGCCTCTATAACCCCTACTGCAGACCTCCTAAAAATCCAGAGGGCTTGGCTGTGGACATTCTCAGCAGGAACGGTGAGAGGGTGGGGGCACCATAAAGAGGCGATGCTAGGTAGGTGGCTGATAGATCCCATAGCTCAACTTCATTCCCAGATGTAATAGGAGCTGGACTCATCTGATACCAGAGAAATGAAATTTCAAGAGACCAAAACTAGATCTGAGTTTCTTTCCTGAAACTTCTTTCCCAGCCTTGAAACTCTTGGGTGCTATAAGTCCTAGATATACAATAGATGCCGGCAACATTTGTCTTTTATTTATGATGTGTAATCAGGGGTGTCCAACCTACGGCCCGTGGGCCACATGCAGCTCAGGATGGCTGTGAATATGGCCCAACACAAAATCGTAAATTTACTTAAAATATTACGAGATTTTTTGTGATTACGTGTCACAATCTATTTAATGTATGGCCTGAGACAACTCTTCTTCCAGTGTGGTCCAGAGATGTCAAAGGTTGGACACCCCTGGTAAATGATTCTTCAAATTAAAGATGGAAGCTAACTTTCCTCCCCAGAATGGTTTATAAAGTCGACTTGCAAACATCTCAGAGGTAGCAAACAAAGGAACGAGTAAAATATTTTCATTTACTCCTCTTAGATTCTTTGCTAGATTGTAAATTCCATGAAAGAAGGGTAACTTCCTTATCCTTAACACCTGGCCTAGAATAATTACTCAAAAAATGTTTGAAATGAAATCAAAACCTCAACTGATTTTATTATTTCTTTAATCCCTGGAAAACGGCAACCATTTTAATGGGATTTCAGCAAGACATTTATGTGGAGTAACTGGGACTTAAATATTGACTCTGGTGTAAAATGTAAATCGAGGTGCATTAAACTATCAGGGTACCAGTGAGTCTACTTAAAACCCTTAATATCTGATATAATGTTTGATCCTTTGAGTGGCAATAAAGAATGGCTGTGAAAACAAAAAAAATAAACGCAAAGTCACTTGTCCTTAAGACTTTTTACCTGCACATAAACAGCAAGTGCTTAGAACTGCACTGCAGCCATGTAAGCGCTCTGTTTACTATCCATCCCCCAAACAGAAAGCCACGCTTTCGTCGCTGACCTGCTGCTCTCGGATTCCGACTGGGGTGAACCGCGATGATTATTTACAAGTCTTGCTGCGTAAGTATTTGCCGCTTCTGTAAGATGTACTCTTGGAACACTGTCCTTCATGGAAGAAAAACTCTGACTTGACAAAGGGGCTGTCCGCAACAACATTTCAGCATTAATCTGTTAGAGGGGGAAATAATTGATCTCAAAGGAATTTTTTAAGTGCAAGCCCCAAAACACAAGATAAACTTATTTTTCTAAAAGGAATAGTCAGTCATAAAGTACTGCCTTAAAAACCAAAGTAAGCCCACTATTCTTTTCCCCAGTTCTGTTTTCACCCCCAAACCCCAACTCTCTGTACAAGAAAACATTTCAACATAATTATAAGCAACCATACACATCTGCAGCAGACCAAAACTTTTCACCTAAGTATGACCACTTCGTCACGTACTCAGAAATGGCTCCTTAACACCAGTAAGTGTTAAGGAAGAAATAAAAGGACCCAGGAGGGCGGTCAACAGAGAAAAAGAGAACAGCATAGCTCTAATCCAGGCTAGCACTGGAACAAGGCTCCCTGGGGTCCCTCTGAACTTTTCCTTGACTGCCTAGCAACGACACTCTTAAAAGAATGTCTGCCGTTCCTTAGGAGATGCCCAGCTAACTAATAAAACTGAACAGTTTGAATGAAGTTGCTGAGTTAAGAAGTCAGGGTTGGGAATGACGGCAAGGAGGAGTACAAAGGAAGGGGAGCCTGGCTGGGTGGCACAGTTGGTTAGAGCACTGCCTCCATGCGCCTAGGTTGCGGGATCGATCCCTGGTCAGGCACGTACAAGAATCAACCAAGGAATGCATAAATAAGTGGAACAACAAACTGATGTTTCTCTCCCTCCCCCCAACCCCCTCTAGAAATCAATAAAGGTTTTAACAAAGAGGAACACGTGAACTGAATGAACAAGATGACTTCAATTTGTTATGCAACTCCTAGGCTTTAAAAATATTTGTTAAATTAATCACCACCAAACATAAGACACAGCTACAAAACGGAAATGGATTACCTGAGGGATCCTTTCCAGTTGTTTGATCCTGAATTTGTCCCTGTCTCTTTAAAAAAAAAAAAAAAAAAAAAAAAAAAAGATGAAAACCATTTATATTTACTTCATTATTTTCAGTTCCGCCTCGCAACAATGTGTGCACTATAACCAGAGGGGAGCCCTTAGGCGGGGGAACACTTTCCACCTCTTCTCTCAGTAACCCCCTAACCTCTATCAGCCTCACTTTCCATCCCCAGTGTTTTCGGGCCTTGGAATGGGAAAACCACACCGGCTTGTCTACTCCGACCCTGCTGGATTTATGTTGGAGAAATAGTGCACTATAAATCAAACCCGCCCCCACCGAAGCACTTAGGACACTCGGCCTTTGGTGTGCAGCACGTCAGCCTGCAGTCCCCCCGGGCTGAGCGACCACCACTCACCTGCCAGCTTCTCTAGCCCACCTCCACTTCCCACTGTGCCCACTCACATGCACTCCAGTAAAGCCGAACACAGCGCTGCTCCCTGTGCGTTCTCATCCTCCCTTCGAAGCCTACTACAAAAATGTCCTTCATGAATTTTCCAGACCCCCTTGCCCTCGCCATCCCAGGCCTGAAGCAATCTCTCCATATGGGCTTCCCAACAGGGCTGAACTGAGTCTTTTACAGTGCTTGCCTGTTTCTAAGTAGTAACACACATATCGCACCCTGCCTGTGAGACTATTGGTTCAAGGGCAGTATTCACGTATGACACATCTGGGTGTGACCCCCCAAAGACAAACTATTCTGTGTGCAAACTGTCTTGTATATAGGACAGCAATAAACAGCAGGTGGGAAAAAAAAAAAAAGCACAAACTGTTTTTAAAAAGCACTTGCTGTTATGCACTCCACATCAAAATCTTTTTTTTTGGGGGGTCACAGTTTTCCGGCGGTACAGTCAACCTTTGAACAACGTGGGTTTGAACTGGGTGGGTGCTCCTGTACACAAATTTCCCCCCCCATAAACATAGTTAGACCTCTGCATGCCTGGGTTTCTCATCTGCAGATTCGTACGCAGAGGCCCAACTGAAGTTATAGGCAGATTTTTTACTGCAAGGGTGTAAGCTGTGGGGGGCTGGCTAGTGCCCCTGATGCCCAAGCTTTTCAAAGGTCAACTGCACTAGCTTTATCTTGGAGGCATCGACTAATACTGCAGACACACCACTGTTGATGCGAGCATTAATTATTTTCCCATCACACATTAATACAACACTTACTTCTTTTTGTAGGTTTTTTCATAAGTGGGATGCACCAAATCCTCATCTTCAGGTTCTTCTGGAACATCACAATTTCTAGTCAGAAAAATCACATGGGAAGAACAGGTCACCAGCGCCTATTCATACATCAAAACAGCATTTCCTCCTTTCCAAAAAGGGCACTACCAACTGTATGGTACCTGAACTGTGGGTCGGGGTTATTGGAGCAATACCATTTTTCTGGAAGTTGATCTATTCCATCTGGTAATTTCCGCCACTTTAGACAGGAATCACATTGAACCCATGTCTGATCAGGACGTTTCCTATGACAAAACAACAAGGAATTAGCCTGGAAACATGGATGCCAAGTATACTTCTATTAGATTTTCTACACCATTTCCATCATAAAATGCCCCTATTAATTCTGTTCATGAAAATTCTATGACATAATTATTATTGTGTACAGCAAGTTTAACCAAAATAATTAATTTTGGTTACCTACAAAAGGTTAAAAATGACAGGCCAATTTAAGCAAAGTGACTTAAATGTATTATTTCATAGCATACTATTAAATTTGTTCTATGATAATAAAAACTCAACTCAAAATATTTCAAATGCCTTGCTCTGAAATTTATATTAGCATCTGCAATGTCAAATCTAGTATATTTACTAGCACAATAAATCACTCAGGTACAGAAAATAGACAAGTTGTTGTATTACTACAGTTTAAGTGATTTTTTATATTTGTATTAGACTTTTTCCCCCATGACACACATCTCTGAAAAACTAAAATCTGTATATTCAGTTTATCAAGCACTTTCTTATGTTTATCGTTTAAAAATCACACTGGTCCTGTAAAGAACTGATATTAGATATATTTAACAAAGACAACTTCACCTTAATGCCAATAACTTTTTAAATCTGGGTTTACAAAAATGCACGTATACAATCACATAAAACTTCAAACAATCCGGAGGCTTATCAAGTAAATATGAGCCCATTTCAGGAAGTCACATTATGCACGTGCACAAAGACACGCACCCACAAAGACAACGGGGATTCATACGCTGGGCTGCACCTTTGCTTCCCACTTCAGGCCTGGAACAGTAGGACAGTTGCCGCTCGTTCACAGGGCCACCGCCAAGTGCTGGGTGTGCCCCTGGGTGCTCAGCAGGCGCCCTGCCTTTTAGGGCCTACGGCCCTGGGGGGTGAGTGCTATTAACCCTCCCATTTTACAAAGGAGAACACGGATGCTTACGGGGGCCAAATAACAAATTCAGCGTCACAGTGACTTAAGCAGCCGACCTAGAATCTAAACTCAAGTCTAGCTTTCCACTTGCAATCCTACAACACAAGACCGGGGTTTTCAAACTGTGAGATGCCTTCTATTAATAGACTGTGAAATCAATTTAATGGGTCGAGATGTGCATTTTTAAAAAATGAAATGATAACCCACAACACATGGGTAAATACTGTTTCATGAATCTTATGTGACTACATATAGATAAATGTACACAAGGTCTGTCCAGAAAGTATCCAGCCTTATGCTATGATAAATAGATGCATTTATTGAAGAAGATACAAGATACAAGAAACTGTAGGTAGGATCAAAATACCTCAGTCCCCTTCAAAGTGAACACCTTGGGATTTCAGTTCTCCCTATTGCCGTCAGCTACCCCGTTGAATTTCCTGAATCTCAACAACAGTCTGAAACCTTTCTTTTCAATGGTGATTTTAGTTTTGGAAAAGGTAGAAGTCGCAGGGCGCCGAATCTGGGCTGTAGGGGGCTGAGTCACCTGAGTGATTTGATGTTTTGCCACGATGTGATGCATGAGTGCGTGCATAGTCCTGATGAAGCGGCCAGTCACCAGCTGCCCAGAGCTGCGGCCCTCTGAATTACCCGAATAGTTCCATGGAGGAATGTTCAAGCTTAACGCTAAATTTGATGCAGATTTGTTGCTCTACTCACTCGGTCATTTTGAATGCGATGGCCACACAGTACACATACTCTACTGCCCCCACTGACTAGTACAATGAAGTCATCATTGTTCAGGTACACTCATTCCTGTCCACTCTCTTTGGCTGCCAAGTTACATCGATGTCATGCAAACTGTTCTTGTTGTGTTAACAACGGTTGGACTTTTTCCAGACAGATCTTGTATATATTCATCAGTTCATTTTACAGTATGCTGATAGGAGTTGCAGGATTTATTTCTTACTATGGGTTAGAGTGAACTGTGAACACAGTACAATCATTATATCCCCAGAATCACCCATCTTGATATTAGAGTGGATTGACATTTTTAATGTGCACTTACTGTATATCTTCAACAGGAAAATTTAGAGGATATTCTGCATTTTTCTTCGCTTTCATTTCATTCCAGTAATCATTCAGTTTCTCTCCTAGTGCTAATATTGTAAGCCTCAAAAAAAATTATAAAATCAATTTAAGGGAAAAGAATGATAAAGATTACATTTCTGTCAAACACAGAGAAAGCACAAAACACCTAGTAATGATCATGTGGACAATGGGGGAGGGGCGAGTGGCTCCAAAAGCATGGTTAGTAAAAAACACTGAAATAATGACAATTTTCTAGGAGGACCCTTCTAAGTCCCTAGAGCAGAGTACAGAGCCAGGATCATCTAGGAAATAAGACACAAAATAATACTTTGGGTCCCCTGTTACGAAAGCATGGTGTCAACCAACTACTGGGAGAACCACAGGTTCTCTGAATTTCAATCCCAACCTTACAAGCTTCAGTTCAAAACAGAACTCAAACTTTTGGTTTATAGAAGTATGCGATCATTAACTGCAGGAGTATTTCAAATAGCTTCTGTCCCACAATTAAGACTTTCCACTTTTCCCACAATAACATGGTTCTTAAAAAACTGAATATCTTGGAGGGACATCGGTTAATAACTTATATAGGTCTAAGGTGTACAATTCTATAATACACGATCTGTATATTGTATTGTTTTCACCACCCCAAGCCCCACAATAAGATGTTAAAAAGCAAATTGATGGGACCTATTGAGATAAATAAGACTAATGCTAAATTCTTCCTCATCTCTGTGTCCCATCACCTCCATTCCTCAGTCCAGGAGACTGCACCCATTTCTGCAAGATCAGGAGTGGGCATTTACATGACAGATCATAACAGTTTTCAAAATTGTTCAACAAGTTTCACACCTACCAACAATGTATGAGAGCTCCAGCTGCCGTATATCTTGCCAACATCTCCTATGTTTTATTTATGTTGTCGACAATTTTTCCACTTTTGCCCATTATAATTAATTCTTTGTGTCTTAGTTAAAACAAAACCCTGCCTAATGAAAGATTATAAAAATACTGTTTTCATTTTCTTTTTGCCTTTCTCAGTTAGGTCTACAATTCATTTAGAACTGGCCTTTTGCTTCATTGGAGAGGTAGAGGTTAAAGTTCATATTAGCTATACAGAGAGCCAAGTGACCCAGCATTTTTGGAAAGATGATCATTTTCTCACTACGCTTTTACGTAACCTTTGTCATGAATCAGGTGTTCATGTGTACAAAAAGTGGGAGTTTGTTTTTTGGTTTCTCTGCTCTATTTCATTAGACTGTCTATCCTTTCATTAATACATACGTTCTTAGTTACTAGTTTTGTAAGTGTTATTTAATAGTTTAAGCCCTCTTGTTTTGTTGTTCTTTATTGTCTTTTAACTATCCTCGGCCTTCTGACTATCTACATAAAGTTTACAGTAAGCCTATCACTATTATCAATACCCACATTGATAAAAAAAAAACACCTGCTGGGTTTGCTTTTTTTTTCCAAACTGGAATTGCATTTAATTGTTTTGGAGAAAAACTGACATTTTATAATACCCTGTTTTCCAATTCTTGAACCTGGTATTCCTCCTTAAATTTCACTCCACAATGTTGTTAGTTTTCAGGATGTTAATGTCTTTGCATGTTGTACTTACTCCAAAGTACTTGTTTTTTGATGATTATAAATTATTTTTAAAAATTTTCATGCTGTTGCCCTGGCTGGTGTAGCTCAGTGGATTGAGGGCCGGTCTGCAAATCAAAGGGTCGCTGGTTTTGATTCCTAGTTAGGGCACAGGCCTGGGTTGCGGGGCAGATCGCCAGTAGGGGGTGCACAAGAGGCAACCACACATTGATATTTCTCTCCCTTTCTTTCTCCCTCCCTCCTCCTCTCTAAAAATAAATAAAATCTTAAAAAAGAAAAATTCATGTTGTTTTCCTGTTGTTGCCGGTATACAGAAATACGATTGATTTCTGAATATTTCTTATCCAAAACCTTAAAATATACAGGGTCTGGCAGAAGTAACACCTGCTTGAGTGTGGTTGGTAGGGTAGTAATATAAGTGTAATAATTTATAGGATTTTTAAAAAAGATTTTATTTATTTATAGAGAGAGGGGAAGGGGATAAGAGAGAAGCATCAATGTGTGGTTGCCTCTCGTATGCCCTCAACTGGGGAGCTGGCCCACAACCCAGGCATATGCCCTGACTAGGAATCGAACCAGCGACCCTTTAGTTCGCAGGCTGGTACTCAATCCACTGAGCCACACCAGCCAGGGCTGCCTGCTGCTTTTTTTTTTTTTTTTAAAGATTCTATTTATTTATTTTCAGACAGAGGGGAAGGGAAGGAGTAAGAGAGGGAGAGAAACATCAATGTTTGGTTGCACCTGACACAGCCCCCACTGGGAATCTGGCCTGCAACCCAGGCATGTGCCCTGACTGGGAATCGAACTGGCGACCTTTGGTTTGCAGGCCGGCGCTCAATCCACTGAGCCACACCAGCCAGGGCATGCTTTGTTGTTTTTTTGTAAATACTCCATGTACTGGTATTTGTAAGTAACTGTATTGTGTCCTTTCTATTAATGGTTTTGTAAATGTTCTTTTTTTTTTTCCCTAAATCACAAATGGGTGCTGTTTCATCAAGTGCTTTTTCTGTACTTAGGAAAATAACCATGATTTTTCTTTTGTGAACACCAGTGTGATGACTAACATTAAATTTTGAATGTTAAAAACTACCCATGCCACCTTAAAATAAAATCTGCTTAGTTTAATGCCTGCAACCTAGGCACATGCCCTGACCGGAAACAGAACCAGCAACCTTTCATTTTGCAGGGTTCTGCTCCACCACCTGAGCCATACCAGTCAGAGCTTATGCTATCCCTTTGATAAAGTTTTTGTGTCTGCAGACCTACAGTAATGTCCTCCTTTTCATTTGATATTGACAGTATCTCTTTTCTTCACTTCCTTAGTCTTGCCAGATACTTATAGACGATTAACTCTACAAGTACTGAGCTTTCTCATTGTCTCACTTATCAATTTATTGTCCCTCAGCTCCAAATCCAGTCTTCTGGGCTCAGTTTTGTGGTACTGGAGTTTGGTCTTGTGAACATTTATCCTTTGCCAGCCTGAGCAATGTTAAAACTGGGTTAGAAGTCAGTGAACCTGCCAATGACAGCAACTCTGACACTTGCCTTTCAGGCTCTGGGACTCCACTGTCATTACTTGGCTGGAGCCATCAGCCTCTCAGAGGAGCTCCAGCCCCCAGCAACAGAGACCAGCTCAAACACTCCCAGATCCTCGCCAAGACAGAGCTTTACAACCCAGCTCCAGCCACCCACAGAGTCTGGCAACAGGAGGACTCGGTACAGGCCAGCCCTGGCCAGGCAGGTAGCCTGTTCCTGTGTTTATAATGACCTCTACGAAGAGATCTGAATCTCTGATTTTCAGGAGGGGGCAGCTCGGGTGGGGGTGGGGACCCTTCTCCCAGTTCCTTTTCTGTCTACTCTTTTTCAACCCAGAGGTAACAGCTGCTCTTTTGTATCAGCTAGTTCTGGACACCTGCTGTCCTTTTTTACCCCTTTTAGTAATCACCTCCTACTAGTTACGGATGAAAAACGGGGACACATACTGAGCCTGACAAGCTCAGAGGAGGCCTGTGTGGCGGGCCTTACAAACTCAGAGACCTAAGGTAACCACACAGGGTGATCTGAAATTGAAACTTCCTAACTAAAAGCACCCTGTTCCCAAGGCCCTCTTTTCTCTGACTTCTTAGTGAACCAAAGCGGCCCAGCCTAGGTTCATTTCCCCACCTAGCCCCTCTCTTGTTTCTGTCCTGGGCCCTTTCTTGTTTCAGTGTGCCCAGCTGTAATAAATGTCCTCTAACAATTGCCTGGACTCATGTTGTAAAATCTTTCCTGCACAAAGTCAAGAACCCAAACGCTACTCGCTGGCCCTAGGCAGGCCCGTTCAGGGCCAGGTCCCCCTTCTGGTAATATCAAGAAAGTAGGAACTTCCTTTGTTTTCTATGAATCTCAGGAATAACTCATCAGTAAAGGTGGGAGAATGCATTTCTACTTGCAGGATATAATTTCCAGGATGGAAGGCAATGTTTGAATGTGTTTTCTGTGCAAGCCTTTCACCTACCCATCTTCCTAATGTTCTATAATGTAAAAACATCCACAAGATTTAAAAAAAAAAATTCAGCTTAGAAAAAGTTATAAAAGTACTTTCAAAGTACACGTTAGGAAAAAATTTAAATAGGTTAACACACCTGTACTCATTAGTATAGTCGAAATCTTGTTTATTATGAGTTGGCTTTAGGAAATTGCACTCTATAATTCCCACTACTCCAACACCCATGTTGTTTGCCTGAAAGAAAATGAAATTGGTGTTTTAAGCAAAAGATGTTGATACTCAAAATACTTACCCTTCCACAAAGATTTGTAATTTGTATCAAACATTTTCCTATATTTTATCTCCTGAAATTTAGACTGAAAAATGCGTCTGGTAGGTAATTTCCTTTTCTGGGAGTTAATCCTTAAACATATTTCAGTCTTCCTCCAAAACCACTTGCACTGCTGCCAAGTATGCATTTAAGACAAGTATTATCACCCCCAATTTTACATGAGGGGAAAAAAAGACACCCCTCCCCCCACCGGACTGTAACTTCTTAGATAGCAGAAGCCACAACGAACGCATTTCCATATCCACAGTGCCTGTCACAGGCTCTGGCACATAACATTCCCTAAGTTTGCCAGATAAAATTTGTCTTTGTCTAAAGCTACACATCCTGTTGTTAATGGCAATGAAATAAAAACCTACATCAGTAAAAATTAGTTATTTTTTAAATGCTCTGGATAAAATACTGAACTCTAAGCATGAGTCACATTCTGATTATCTATGTGTAATCATCAGGTGTATTTTGTTCACGATTATAGCTTACCTCTGAGTCTACACAGAAGGTGAAAGAATATGTAGTTTACAAAATAAAAATTTTTGTAAATATAACTATACGGAGGGGACAAAAGTAAGTTTACAGTTGTGAGTATGCAAAATAAGAGTTTATTCTTGTTATTACTTATTATATTATTTTCCACATGAACTGTGAACCTACTTTTTCCTGCCCTATAGGTGAAACCACAGAAACTAGATCATAATCCCACTCTATGAAAAACCACCACTGGTTCTGTATCGCACTCCACCTGCAAACCACAGCACCCTTCAGTGTGTAACTCACGTGCACCTCTGTTCCAGCCTCCCCTTCCTGTCTCCCCCGTTACTGTTCCCGAACTCAGTGCCTAGGCCAGGCACAGCCCTGCCCCCTTGAGATGGTGTCGTCTCGGAGGCTTCTTTCCCTCCCTGTGCAGACATTCTTCTCTCTGCCTGAAAGCCCCTGCAGACTTTCCAACACCGTGCTCATCTCAGTCACCACTTTCTCCAGGAAGCCCTTCCTGATGCCGCAAGGATGTACACTTCCCTCACCCTGAGCTCTGAGGGCACGCTCTGCATCTTATCATCTTTTTATGCAAAGTACCCAACATCGGAAATCATAGCAGGTATCTGACACCTACTTAATAAATGTTTACTGAATCCACAAAATGAAAATACTAGGTCCAGGCCATTATTCAGTAAAAAACATTAAAAGTTGGTTGTAAAAGCATGGCTTTGACAAGATCAAGCTTAACCATAAATTATACATGTGTGAATTTTACTGTGTGGGGAAAAGAGTTATGTCTCTTAAGTCAGATTCATAAGTGGTAAAGATAAAAAGAATTTACATTCTGTAACAGGTACAGTACTTCTTTTGAATCGCAAAGCACTGTAGAACTAAGTCTATTACCAAAAATGCATTCCCAATTACCAGTGAAATTCAGAAACTTCAATTATAGAATATTCCTGGTGAAAATTTAATAAATGAAAATTATCATTTAAAATAAATCAGAGTTTGGGATTTATCTAGTGACTAAAATTAATGGTTACAAAGAACCCAGTAACATTCATTTACTTTTGCAAAAATGCTATAATTCTGAGCTCATGCCATGTAAAATATGCAATACAGAGTTACAACCCATTGAGTAACATTCAAGATAAACCCACACTATCATACTGTGTAGAGTTTACATCAGTCTACAAAGAATTCAGCATGAAATAATATCAAAAATGAAAGTCATAGAACTGGAAAACGAAACATGCCTAGACTTAAAATCTTTAACTAAGCTGATTTCCAGAATTTATGACTGAATTATTAGCATGGACCCCTCCATGCAAAAAAAACCTTCTGTGAAAGCATGTAAAGGACGGACTGACATGAGACAGTGTCCACTGTCCTGAATCGAATTCCACAATGGATATGGCTTAGGAGGAAAGCTCTACTATATTTAGGAACTAACTCCAAAAAAGGAAATCACCTACCACATACTATTTTTTCAGGCTATTGAGTTCACCACTAATTAAAACCAACCACTTTCATTCCAGCATGAAGTAAGCAGGGATCTACAACCAAATGCAGCCACAAGATGTACATCTCTGTCTGAAAGCCACACTTGCCATTAGGTCTGGGCGAGTTCCTCAGCCCCAATTTCCTCATCTGCAAAACGGGGATAAAATATTCTGTCCCCTCATAAGATTATTCAGTACCAAATGAGAAAATAATATTAAAGTATCCCAAGTTCAAGAGCCATTCCAATGTCATTTAAAAACACTGACATTTAAGTCATTAGGCAAAAGCATATTATTTCACATCTGACTCAATAACAAGTTATCTAACTTTTATAAAAGACAGGGACATTTTCAGCTTACTTTTAACTGATATCCAACTTTTTCATAAGCTTTGATGAGTCTATTTCTGTGATACATCATTATCCCATAATGATCTTTATTTCTGCAGTTGAATCCAAAAGTAATTTTCACTGTTTTAGTCTTAAATGTTAAGGAAAATTCTGAACACACCACCTCACTCCCTTCAAACCATCCTTTCTATTTCATTATTTGTTGAATCCAAAAGTGCAGAAAAAAGAGCAAAGTTAGAAAGGATCAGAATCAGCTGTCAGGAAAAAAGGAGAAAAAGGGGTAAAGGAATACACCTAATGCATCTCTACATGGCATCATCACAAGGGAAATAAAGGATACTAAAAATTTTGGTCGATAAACATCATGTTCGATGTAAGCAAGACTCTTTGAAACTAGCTGTGTCTTCACTTTCTGTCCACGTAAGATGATCTGCATTCTTGGTTTTAGATATAATATACTGCAATAAGCCTGAAAAGACAGAAAACAATTATCTATTGATTTGTTCAACACTACTTACACATGTACTTAAGAAGATACCACTTACTTTCATAAAAGGCCCATTAACTCTTCAATAAAATAATATACACTATATATACTTTTCACTAAAAATAAGCTCAATATACTGTAGCCAGTAAAAATACCTATGTTGCTATGTTATGAAAAAAGTTATAAAAGAGCATGTACAGTATAATCTTATTTTAATTTATTAAAAAATGTATACACGGCCCTGGCCAGTATAGCTCAGTTGCTTGGGCATCATCCCGCAAACTAAAGGTCGCAGGTTCAATTTCCTGTCAGGGCACGTGCCTGGATTGCAGGTTTGGTCCCCGATCGGGGCGCATGCAAGAGGCGACCAATCAGTGTTCTTCTTCCTCTCCTTCTCCCTCCCTTCCCCTCTTTCCAGAATCAGATTTTTTGAAAAACGTACAGATGTAAAAAAAAGACTATATTTTCTGATTCTTGTGTCAAGTACATATATGGCTATGAATTTAAAAACATCAATAAATTTTATTTAGACAAAAATAACGAGCTTAATATAAACAAAAGGGACTGTTACAAGTTTGAGGAGGAAAAATGATAAATACTGCACCAATATTTACACAGAGTAGACAAGCATAGCACTTTTTCAAAAGTGAGCTTGAAGAATCTAAATGTGTGCTCAGTTCTTAATGCATGAGAGTTTAGATAATTTAGAATCCTAAGTTTTGTATCCTTAAACATGCTTAAAATATGCTCTTCGTGCCTGCCTCCAAGGTACCAGAAATCTCCACAGGAGATGAACTGAGTGACTCGAGGGTAGATGGAAGGTTCGTCGCAAAACTAAACTTGGACTCTTACTTTTTCTTCCTGTTTTCTGATTTCAACAGCATCGAGTGGTGCTTTGGCATTTATAAAACTGATTAATGATACCTTAAAACACTGTACTTTGTGGTACACTAAAACCATGCCTTCTGCTCTGACTGCCTCTAGGCTCATTCATACTTGAGAGCAAGGTTTTCCTAACAATTAGGATATATTCAATAACACACTGGGGTCTATCAAGTAATAGCAGTATCTACCATTTCAATTGCTAACAAAGAGTTACATGGTAAACTTGTAAATGTCAAATGTATCCTCAGCCTGGGGTTATGGAATCAATGCGGCAAAAAGTAAAGGGAACGGGTTAGCATGATATATGTTATTACAGTGACTAAGAAGTGTAATATTCATGTCACTGTTATATCGAGATACTAATTTCCTCAGTCTCAAAAACATAATCGTTTCTAGGGTCAAATTTCAGAGATATTTATCAAAAAATTGTATTAATGTATATTACCTCTAGTCTATACATAATTTATTGCTTTAGGATGTCAAGGGGTGTGTATTGTAGAATGTTTTAAAATAAAAAGAGAAATTGAATGTGGTAGTGATGACTGCTTCACCAACATGGCCATCACAGCATATGCTGATCCTAGTCTAGCCGACTTAAATAAATAATAGAACCACATCGGGAAAGAACTACAAATGCTGTTAGACCTGATGCCCTCACAATTAAAAAACTGTTTCTAAGCAAAAACACAACAGTGTGCTCATGAAATTTCAGTAAGTTGGCTCATATTCCAGATACTTTCACTTACAGGTCAGTGGGGACAGTTGTAACACAAGCCTACAGCCTAACTTCCATCACTGGGTGATTTTTCTCACTTCCGCAGGAGGGCTGGATACATACCCTCAGGGAATAGTCGCTCTCCGGAGCAATTTGGTCCATCCTCTCTTGCTTCTTGTACCCTTTCCTCCCTGTTGTCTCATCTAAGTCTTCTGGGATTCTGATGTCATATTTATCCTTATCAAAATCAAACTCTGTTGCACCTTTGTAGCTGTAAAAATAATTTTTTAAAGGAGCAAAAATTTAACTTCATGGCAAGATAAGCAATGAAATACTATTAGTTAACAAAACAAAGAAAGAAAAGGAATCTAGAAAAATGCAAAAAAAAACTGTTTTCAGAAACATGGCTGGGGGGAAGGTCAAATAATAGAGCCACTTTGAAAAACATTCTGGAAGTTTCCTAAAAAACTAAACATAAAAGTCCCCTATGACACATCAATTACTCTCCTTGTCATTTACTTTAGAAAAATGAAGACTATATTCCCATGAAAACCTGTACACAAATGTCTAGTGCTTTATTTGTAATAGCCAAGAACTGTAGACAGCCCAGGTGACCGTCAACAGGTGCGTGGTTAAACATCCTGTGCTCTACCCGCACGTGTGCCAGGATTAGGAAAGAAAAAGGAAGCAAACTACTGCCACACACAAGAACCTGCATGAATCTCCAGAGATTGATGCTGAATGAGAGAAGCCTATCACAAATGGCTTCACACTGCAGCTCCTTTTATGGAACACTCTTGAAATGACAAAGTTATAGAAATGGAGACCATGTTAGAGGTTGCTAGGGATTAAGGAGAAAATGGGTTGTGGGCATAAAAGGACAACTTGAAGAATCCCTGTGGTGATAAAATGTCCTGTATCTTGACTGTTAACAATGTCAATATCAACGGTACTAGTGTTCTACAGTTTGGCAAGATATGACCACTGGGATTCCACCATTTGGGGAAACTGGGTAAAGGGTACACGAGATCTCTATCATTCTTATAACTGCACATGAATCTATAACTATCTTAAAATAAAAGTCTAAATAAAAAAAATGGGGGGAGGGACAAGGAAACAAAAGCAAAAGAAGGGGAAACATAGGAGGTCAGAAAAGCCTAAGATTTAAAGTATTTTTGGTTTACCACTATTTATGCTTTATTTCTATGGTTAAGTATGTCTTAGATCTCTCAATATTACATGTTCATCCTAAGTTTTAAAACTTTTATTTGCAAAGGATCTCATTCTCACAAGAATAAAGAACAACAAATCTCAGCAATACGTAAGTCTCATCTATATTACTTTTCGCACCAGACACTAAATCATGCTTGGCTTTAAGTACTGGAGCAAATGAACCAAGGTTTCTCTTTTAACTTACAGAAGTTGGATGTTAGATGGGTTTTTATCATCTCATATATTCGTCTTGAGGACAGAGGTGGAATAACAGAGTGAGAATAGAGCACTAGGGAGACTAAACCTCAGGACTAGGAAATTTATTTTCAGTAACATGTAATTATCTCAATTGAAGCCAAAGTGGCCTCAATAAAATACCCTTGGATGGGCAAACCTTTGACTATGGCCAAAAATGAGCCTCTTCCAACGCATTTCTCCTCTGTGTAACAATCAATGGATGGCTGTGACACAATCATTCCTGCACAGGTACTTAACTTCCCCAGTGCTTCACAACTAGCCGTAGACTGTATTTACCTTCTAAGATTCCAAATGATGATCCTCGTCCCCTTCTTACCCATAATTGCATCCAGTTCTGCCAGCAAACTCTGTTCCGTGGAAAACAGAGAGTGTTCCAGGATGGCAGCGAGGCTTGCTGCCGATTCCGCTAAATTAATCATCTGTCGTAGGTCTTAAGTTAAAGAATCAGACCAACAACGTATTTCCCACAATTGCAATATGGAAGCCAACTCAAACTTAAATAACAAAAAAAAATTATTTCTTAAATTACTTCCTAAGTTTTAAAGGACAGTTCGATTTCAAATGAACATCCAGAAGGACAGGCGAGTTTATAATCCCTAGCTAATTTAACAGTTTCCAATATATAAGCAATATGTGTTCACACTGAGGACATTTTCCTAAAAATATCAAAGATATCTTGCTTGTCATGGCAATTAGGGAAACTTTCAAGCCAGGCCACAAGTCTTATTAGAGCACAATAAGACTGAAATAAAGAGGAAGGCTACAGGAAGCTCAACATGAAATGCAACTGCCTAACGGTAAGGTCTTCCATGGCACGGTTCCCAGAGAGTAGATGGGCAGATGCTTAGCCACGGTTGTAGCATAGAGAGGCAGGGGCAGGAACAGGAGTTAGAATGGAAGGTGTGATGAAAACCAAGAATCTGTAGGAAAGCCAAAGGATAGAATGGTTCACATTACTTTTTCAGAATTTCTACAGTTTCCATTTCAAAATCAAAAGGATATGGTGTTTGTTGAATGCCACAATTGGGACAACGACATGTTCTGCTTTTATGCTTTCCAAGTAGGTCTGAGACAAGAAGCCCACGCTCATGGTTTCTCCATTTTTGGTAAAAACAATTGCATCTTTACCCAAACGCATAGAACCTGACTTGAAACCATTCCCATATAATCCGACTGGGACATGACCATTCATGGTGACTTTGTCACTGAAGCCAAAACTAAAAAAGAAGAGATTTTAAAAATAAATACATGTAATCTTCATATTTTTAATTCAAAAACTTAATACATAAAAAGCCTGGTTTTGTATGCTGGCCTCATCCTTCCTAGATGCATAATCTTAGGCAATGAACTAATCTGCCTTGATGTGTTCTCCCACCTGTGAATGAAGGAAACCAAGTGTACGTCACATGCTTGTATAAGGATTATACACACTAAACAGGAGCGTGTTGCCTGGCACATCCTGGCTAAATGGCTGAGTTAGTTACATAACTTGGATCCCCGGGGGCCTTGAAATTGTGCCCCATGAAATCTCTTCCTTTAAGTGTGAATGATTCTCTCGTTCTCAGCAACCCTACGGTATGATTACCGCTGGGGTCGCCTTGACTTTTTGGCACCATTAGGAGTATTGGAGGGACAGCAGAAAGGCCTCGGCTACCAAATTCTCGCTCTAGCCTGTGCCTGTGCTAAGTATCTTAGTTTTCATTTCAGGCACATTTGCTTTCATACCGACATTTTACATTGTGGCCCTAGAGCTGGAGGCCTTATGACTATTTTATGCTGCTTCCTCATCCTCTAAAGAATCCCTTTAAAATTACCCACCACCCCAAGTGGTAAATCTTCTTGGAAATACTGGCTAAAACTAGTTACACTAAAATACAAATAACTGCTATCAGTGTGCTACAACGCCTTATGACTATTTTATGCTGCTTCCTCATCCTCTAAAGAATCCCTTTAAAATTACCCACCACCCCAAGTGGTAAATCTTCTTGGAAATACTGGCTAAAACTAGTTACACTAAAATACAAATAACTGCTATCAGTGTGCTACAACAATAACCTAACAGCAGAAAATAATGGAAAACTTAAGAGAACAGGGCACACTGCGGATATAGCAGCTCACGTTCAAAAAACAAAAACTACAGGCAATAAGTGTGACACATGAAACCCTTAAATTAGGTCAAAGCAATGCTTTTCAGATGTGTGATGCTTTTACATACCTTAGCATTTTATGTAATTTATCTGAAGTCATACCATTCCCATTATCAGTGAATGTCAAGCATATATGGTTATTTATCACTGTTTTGTCAATCCATATCTGTTTAGCATTCACATCAGGATCGTATGCATTATCTGGGAAACAAAAGTTTTGAGAAATTTTGAGTTTGCATTTTTGAAAAAGAGCAATTAGTTCAGAATAATCCCTTAACAAGCAACGGAGTAACGTATTTTAAGGACATTTAAAAAGTTGAAATGTTAAGAACTCCTTTGATTTGAAAACATGAAACTAAAAAAGTGCATCCTGTTATATATCACTCATTGACAATTACAGAATTAACTCCTTCCAAGTCCTCCACCATTCATTATACATAGAGCAAATACTGGTACTCACTACACTGAAAAAGTGTAAAAACTGGAAAAATCACTATATTACAGATAATCAAGATAAGAAGGGTTTCTGCCCAAAGAACCAGCCACTGAAGGGACACAACGTGACTGGTGAACAAATGAGAGCAGCAGCCTTCCCTGCCGGGCTGTGTGCAGAGATGAAGGTTTGGCTTCTACAGAGTTCTGCAAACTGGCCCTTTTCAATTGCCAAAGGGAAAGCCACAGGCCCAAAATAGTGTCCCTCACGCTAAAACCCCATGATACCGAACCTAGGTTTTAATACCTGATTTAACTGCAGTTTTAGCCTCTCCCAGAGCGTGATCTTAATTAACCTTAACCAGTCTAGAATTTCCTGGTCAAGCACCAGGAAGGTGATCTGTCCCACTGGCCCTCTCCATCCCTACACAGAAGGAAAAGGCAAAGCAATCTACAGGATAATTAAACCCTCCAAAGGTAGCCCCCCACCCAATCCTTTCTTTTCTTTCACTAGTAGCTCCCTTGCTCCACCCGGTTTCCTATAAAATCCTTCCATTTTGTACAATCAATCCCTCGATGGCCCTTCTAGTTACTAGATGGGAGAGCTGCCCCATTCATGAATCACTTTGTGACAGCTGGATCTCCAAATTTACTTGGTTAAATTCTGTTTTTAAAAACAATCTAACCCAAATCTCTGGTGGCTTCACCCTTCTATGATCTCTGTACGACTTCCATTTAATACCCTTCTTTAGCAACCTTGCTTCTCTCAGAATGGGTAAGTATGAAGGAATATGGCAAAAAAGTTTTTTAAAAAGAAAAATTTTCAATAGTAGCTATAATACAATTAACTTGTGAACTATCTAAGAGCCATCAGAATATCCCAGTTATTATAATATAAATAATGGTTCTCAAACTATCTTTCCATAAGGCAGTCTACAATGAAAACCAAACAGTCTTTTTAAAAATCAACCACAGATGGCATTCCACTGAAAACTTATAATCCAAGGCACCACCCAGAGCCCTATGACCTTCAGTTGCTCTGGCAGAAAGCTAGAGAGTCGCCATACGTGAAAGAACAATCCCAGGTCAGTGTAGCCATAAAAAAGGAATGACAGTGAGTAACTGCAAGGCTATAGCGCATCCACTCAGGGATTTTAAAAAACACCTGGCCCTGGCTGGGTGGCTCGGCTGGCTGGGGCCTCATACTGTACGGGAGAAGGCTGAGGATTCGATCCCGGTCAGGGTGCGTATAGGAAGCAACTGACCGATGTTTCTCTCTCATATCAATGTTTCTTTCTTTCTCTTCCTCTCTCTCTAAAAATCAATAAACACATCCTCAGGTGAGGATTCAAAATAAAATAAAATGAAATAAAACATAAAAACATCTGAACAGCATGTTAGCTGGGAGACTCTGGAAAATCTCACTATACCAAAGAAAAGAAAGGTGCTCAAAAGTTGCTTCTTTTCCAAAACAGATCCTTCCCTTGATAAAGAATCTAAAGTATGTCTAAGAGCCCTGGCCAGGGAGCTCAGGTCCTTAGAGAATCCCTCTTGATGAGCCAAGGTTGCAGGTTCAATCTCCGGTCAGGGCGCACACAAGAAGCAACCAATAAATGCACAAATCAGTGGAACAAAAAATCTCTCTCTTCCCCTCTCTCCCCCCCGCTCCCCTCCCCCCTAAAAAAATAAAATCAGTAAATTAAAAAAAATAATAATAAAGTGCATCTAAGAATACCTAAGACTCTAATTTTCCTTCATTATGTTTCTCAAACATAGGCTTAAATTCAAATTCATGTGCATGAATCCCCCACCCAAAATCATGACCCATAATGTAAATCTGATCACTACCTTGCCTCTCTTCTCATGTTCATTATGACATTATTAAAATACAATCCAACGGTTTGATCATTCTATCTATTGGAGGAAACAAGAATTTATTACCACAGATCTAACATAACATTAATCCTCCTAATTAACTAACACCAGAAAAATGAATCCATTCTATGTTTTATACATTCCCAACTATTAAAAAAATATCATTCTCTTTTTTTGCAGGTTTATTTCTCTTATATTCAGAATAAAAATATTTTCAACATAAATGCTTTATGAACTTAGCAAATTAAAATACTTTGAAAGTAGTATATGAAACATTGAACTGTGATTAATTTGACATCCATCTGAATAGCTATTATGCTAGGTAACCTTTAACCTTTACCCATAATATTGTTATTCAAGATACATTTGTTTTTTCAAAAAGCACATTTACATAATATTTTTCAATGAAAAGATTTTTTTTTTAATTTCAATTGCAAGCAATAGGTTACATATGCAATGTCAATGTTACATACCTATTAATTCAGCAACTGCACTGAATGGCCACGTGTGACTAGTAGAATTTGTATGTAAAAACTTCGGGCAAAGCTGAAACAGACCAATGATTCATGTAAATTCAGGTCTTACTTTTAAAGATAGAAACTGAGAAAAGAAAAACTCTGAGAGGTCCTAAGTTAAAATATCACAGGAGAGTGAGAGAAAGTAACCAGTCAGCCGTGGGCCAGCTGACACAGCTGGCTCACACTCCCGACCGCATGCGGGGGCTTTGAATCCCCTTCGGTGAGGACCGCCAGGTTCCACGGCATCCTGCTCATGCATGAACTTTCAGGACTGTTTCCCACAGCCAGTCCAAATCAGCAACCATCTCTTCCTTACTGGCTGTGCACCTGACCTGGGACTGTACTCGCCCCGCTTCACACCTTTTCCTACCCCACCCCCCTTATCTGCAGCCAGTGTAAATTCTTTCCATCCCACTTACCGAAACATAATGTATCAAAGTGCCCATCAACCCCAGGGCCGTGGACGTGTGTGTCTCTCCCACCCAGCCCTGCTGCTGCTGGTTTATACTTCATGTTCAGGTTCTGGTCCTTTTCTGGCTACCACTGGCCTCAATAAACCCTTTTTTTTTTAAAGAAAAGCTTTCGGCCATAAAAGTTTTTTTTTTTATTTGTTTAACAAAACCAATATAATTTTCTGTCCTGGCATTAAACAACAGTGAGACCAGGTAAAAATAACCTGGCTGCATGTTTCGGGATATATTTCAGTAAAATATAACCAAAAGATAAGATTCCTGGAGGATAAAGCTGTTCATTAACTAAATAATTTACTCATCAAGACTCTTCGGGACTTCTGGTCAAGATGGCAGCATAAGTAGGCAGGACTCACCTCCTTACACAACCACATCAAAATTACAACTAAACTATAGAACAACTGTCACTCAGAACCAACATATCAAGTTGAATGGAAGTCTGACAGCTAGGAATTAAAGAAAGCACACCCATCCAGACTGGTAGAGGAGCACAGGCGCAGGACGGGCTGGTCCCACATCCATGTGTGGTAGGTAAAAATTCAGGAGGGATACCTCCGGAACGAGGAGCCCCAGACACACACCAGGACCCCAGCCCAGGGTTCCAGTACCAGGGAGGTCAGTCCCCATAACTACCTGCTACAAAAAACAGTGGGGATTAAGTCAGTGGAAGAAACTTCAGGAGTCCCAAGCACTTCCTCTTGAAGAGCTCACAGGCAGACAGACTCATACTGCCTCTGAACTCCAGCACCAGGGTAGCAGCAAGAAAGGTACTACTGGCGTACAGAAAGGGACTGAAGTGTCTGGCATCAAGGTGGGAGCTGGGGGACAGCTTTCTCCCAGACAGAAAGGCAGGCAGAGGCCACTGTCCCTTTTCTGAACCCTCACCCCAGAGAGCCACAGAGGCGGCAGGTGGGTGACATATCTGAGACTCCATCAACCTGGCTAAGACTGTTTGCCCAGCCCTGGAGAACCCCTGAGGCTCTGACCCAACCAACTTACCACCTAACTTACAGCCCACCCAAGCCGCTTCTTTTCCATATAAATGGTTGGTCTTGGCTCATGCTTCACAACTTCTTAAATCCTCTCAAACAAGCAACAGCTGGCCCCTAGGCCCCAACCACACACCCCAACATACTTCTTGCTAAGTGGCCCCAGGCCTGGTAGTAAGAGCAGCCAGATAGATTTCACAGCTTGGCTTCACCTGGGAATATACGAGCCCAGCACAAGTAGTAGCCTTCTGAAATTGCTTTATAGCTCAGGAAGGGCGGCCCCAGGCAGAACACAGGTTGGGGCTAACCTTGGCCTGCACCACCCAGGAAACCCCAGAGCTTGCACAGCTACAGACCATGTCAGGGCACCACCACCCTGCCTGTGCACAGCTGATTCTCCACAGAGAGCGGAGATTAGTGGTCAGTGGTCACAGCCAGTCCTTGCAGATGACTGGCCTGGGTAAATCCCTCCCATTGACCTGACAACAGCAATGAAGGCTCAACTACAAGAGGAGGGTGTACTCAGCCCACAGGAAGGGCTCACCTCAAGAACCCAGCTTTGGTGATAGGAAAGGCTGTGCCACTGGATCCTACAGAACACCTACCACATTAGGTCACACTACTAAGACAGAGAGTCAGAGCAGCTCTACCTAAATACATAGAAACAAACACAGGGAAGCTGGCAAATGAGAAGACAAAGAAATGTGGCCCAAATGAAAGAACAGATCAAAACTCCAGAAGAGCTAAACAAAATGGAGATAAGCAATCTATCAGATGCAGAGTTCAAAACACTGGTTATAGGGATGCTCAAGGAACTTAGTGAGGACCTCAAAATATATCCAGTCAGAAGCAAAGGATACACTAATTGAAATAAAGAACAATTTACAGGGAAACAACAGTAGAGTGGATGAAGCCAAGAATCAAAACAATGATTTGGAATGTAAGGAACCAAAAAACAACTATGCAGACAACAAAAAAAGAATCCAAAACAATGAGGATAGTACAAGCAGCCTCTGGGGCAGCTTCGAGAGGTCCAACACGCACATCATAGGGGTGTCAGAAGGAGAAAAGAGAGCAAGAAACTGGAAATCTATGTGAAAAAATGGTGAAAGAAAACTTCCCTAATTTCATGAATGAAATAGACATGCAAGTACAGGAAGCACAGAGAGTCCCAAATCAGAGAGATACAAAGAGTCCCACTCCAAGACATATTAGAATTAAAATGCCAAAGGTTAAAGATAAAGAGAGAATCTTAAAAGCAGCAAGAAAAAAGCAGTTATCTACAGGGGAGGAGTTCCCAGAAGACTGTCAGCTAATTTCTCAAAAGGAACTTTGCAGGCTAGAAGGAACTGGCAAGAAATATTCAAAGTCATGACAAGCAGGGACCTGTAGCCAAGCTTGGTCTACCCAGCAAAGCTATCGTTTAGAATCGAAGGGCAGATAAAGAGCTTGCCAGACTAAAAAAACTAAAGGAATTCATCACCATCAAACTATTATTACATGAAATATTAAAAGGACTTATTTAAGAAAAAGATCAGCCCTGGCTGGTGTAGCTCAGTGGACTGAGTGCTGGACTGTGAACCAAAGGGTCACTGGTTCAGTTCCCTAGTCAGGGCACATGCCTGGGTTGCGGGCCAGGTCCCCAGTAGGTGGCACGTGAGAGGCAACCACACGTTGATGCTTCTCGCCCTCTCTTTCTTCCTCCCTTCCCCTCTGTCTAAAATTAAATTAAGTATTTTTTAAAAACTTAATTTTTAAAAAAAGAAAAAGATCCAAACTATGAATAAAATAGCAAAAATACATAGCTATCAACAATTTAATCTAAAAAACAAACTAAGCAAGAACAGAGACAGAATCATGGACACAGAGAGCATTTTGATGGTTGCCGGATGGGTCAGGTGTGTGGGGGAATGGGTGAAGAGGTAAGGGGATTAAGAAGTACAAACAGATAGTTACAGAACAGTCATGGGGATGTAGAGTACAGTATAGGAAATGGAGTAGCCAAAGAACTTATACGCATGAGCCATGGGCATGAACAATGGTGGGGGGAATTGTCTGAGGGCATATAGGATGCTTGGTGGAGAGGGGGCAAAAGGGGAAAAACATCAAGACAACTATAATAGTATAATCAATACAATATAATTTTTAAAAAATAGATAAAGGACTTGAACAGCTACTTCTCCAAAGACGGTAAACAAATGGCTACTAAGCACAAGAAAAGCTTCTCAGAGCACACTAATCATTAGCGAAATGCAAACTGAACCACAATGAGATGGCTGAGGGCTGTTACCAAAAAGTAAAAAAAAAATTAAACAAATAAATCCATTTCACAAACACAATGACAAAACCAGAAAACAAGAAGTTTTGGGGAGGATGTGCAGAAACTGAGACTCCTGTGTACTCTTTAAGGGAACATAAAATGGTACAGCCATTATGGGGGGGTTCTTCAAAAATAAGTAAACAAATAAATATAAAATCACCATATAATCCGGCAACTCCACTTTTGAAAAAATACTGAAAGGTACTGAAAGCAGAGTCTCAAAGGTATATTTATATAACCATGTTCACAGTAGCATTACTCACAATAGCCAAAAAGTGGAAGGAACCCAGTTGTGCACAGATGAATGAGCAGATAAACAAAGTGTAGTATATTTGTACAATACAATATTATTCAGCCTTAAAAAAGAAATTCTGACACATGCTACAATGTGGATAAACTCTGAGGATATTATGCTAAGTGAAATAAGCCATTCAGAGAAAGACAAATGCTTATGATTCCATTTATACAAAGTCCCTAGAGTATTCAAATTTACTGCCAGTATTATAGAACGGTGACTGTCAGGGGCTGGGGGAAAGGGGAATGGAGTGCTGCTTTTTTAATGGGCATAGAGTTCTAGTTTTCCAGGATAAAGAGAGTTTCGGAGATTGGTTGCACAACATGAATGTACTTAACACTGTTGAACTGCATGCTTAAAAATGGTTAAGATGGCAAATTTTATGGTATATGTATTTTACCACAATAATAAACAAATAAAAACCAAGTCAGCAAGTTGAACAATGTGGTTCTTCTATTTCCCTTCCCCGGCTGAGCTTCCAGAAGAGCTAACAGACTGGCTGCCGGGGCAGGCGACTGGATGTAAGTTCCTCTCTAGGACACGGATGAACCCTAATAGTACTATTTGGGTCGTTTACAATTATGCTTTCTGGATAGCAAGCATTCTTTTTCATTGTTGTTGTTCTAACTTTAAAAAAATTACCATAAAACAATTTCTTAGTTATTGGACATATCCTTATTTTATGGTCCAACACTTCCACTGATACTGATCTAGGATGCCCCCAACAACAGAGCTGGCTCCCTCCTTGCTGATCACTCAGCGCTGAAGCCCACCACTGGACTAGCTGTACTCGGGCATGAACACTTTTCAGTCAGCTTTTAGTGTCTCACTTGGAAATGGAAGCGGGGGCTAATAATCATCTCTGGCGTGGCTCAGTTGGTTGGAGCGCCGTGCCATACCCAAAAGGCTGTGGGTTGCATTTCCGGTCAGGACACATGCAAGAATCAACCAATGAATGCAAAGATAAGTGGAGCACCAAATCATTGTTTCTCTCTCACACAGATCAATACATAAATGTTTTAAAAATCAAAACAACACACAGTAAGAGGAACATAAGTAGAGGTAATGCAGAGT
Organism: Mormoops blainvillei; assembly: GCA_004026545.1. Classification (NCBI taxonomy): domain Eukaryota; kingdom Metazoa; phylum Chordata; class Mammalia; order Chiroptera; family Mormoopidae; genus Mormoops; species Mormoops blainvillei. The sequence continues at coordinate 54,590 of PVJD01004931.1, forward strand.
AAAAGAAAACTTCAAAAACACTGTGACAGATATACCCAGCATTAAGAACAAATATTTTGTCCCAGGAGATGTTAAGAAGACATTCAGAAAATAAGACAGTGTTTAAACTAATGAAATATATGGTAAGGGAAAGGCATGGGATCAAATGGAAGAAGTCTCCAAGAAAGGAAAGAAATGCCAACGAGAAGGGGAAAAGGAGACAAAAGAGAACAGAAAAATAGAGGGAATGGTGGCTGGTGTGGCTCAGTGGACTGAGTCTGGCCTGAGAACCAAAGGGTTGCCAGTTTTATTCCCAGTCAGGGCACAAGCCTGGGTTGCAGGTCAGGTCCCCAGCAGCGGGATCTTGAGAGGCAACCACACTGATGTTTCTCTCCCTCTCTTTCTTTCATCCTTCCCCTCTGTCTAAAAATTAATTAATTAATTTAAAAAAAAAGAAAAGAAAAAATACAGGGAAGATATCTGTTGCCCTGGCTGCTGTGGCTCAGTGGACTGAGCACTGGCCTTGGAACCAAAGGGTCACCAGATCAATTCTGTCAGGGCACAAGCCTGGGTTAGGGACCAGGTCCCTAGTTGGGGGCGGGCAAGAGGCAACTGACTGATGTTTCTCTTCCACATCAATGTTTCTCTCTCTCTCTTTCTCCAGTACCCTCTTTCTGAAAATAAAATCTTAAAAAAAAAAAAAAGATACCTGTTAAATAAATGAGAAAAGTTTTTTGAGTTTCCAGCCTATGTGCCCAAGTCAATGCATAGGGCTCCATTAAACAATAAAACGTGTCTTTAAAATTCTGAGACAAATCACTTCTAATCCAGAATTTCAAACCCAGCCAAATTATATGTAAAGAGCAAACAATGCCCCCGCCCAAAAAAATCCAAGAAACGACATAATTTTTCTTCTCATGTACTCTGTTCTTAGGAAGTTACACTTGTTTTTGGAAGAATGGATGCGCTCTACTATACAAGTAAGGAAACAGCGAATACTTTCCCAGTGCTTCCAGCATGCGCGTATCCTTTATGTGCATATGCTCATTTAATTCTTAAAATAACCCTTTGAGGTGCGTAAGATGATTTTTCCTACATTCAGATTGGAAACTCAGGTACAAACATTAATTGACGTAACTTGCCCAGGGTCACACGTCCAGCTGACACTCAAGGTCTGGACCCAGGCGGGCGCTCCAGAGTCCACGCTCTCCATCACGAAGATATTGCACTCACCAAGGGTGAAACCTCAGAAAAGGCGTATGTGGCATGGAGACACAACCAAAAGGGGAAGGAAATTTCCAGAAAAAAAATGATAAAGGGAAGTCCCCAAATCACAACTGGACCAACAAAACTGACAAAATATTGGGTGTGCTTGAATACTTCTAGAAAAGATTTTCCAGCTCTCTGAAAGTCTGAATGAAAAAGTGATCAATACAGAGAAAAACTAAGCAAACAAGCAAATAAAACACAATCAATTATTAAGCTCAGAAAAAACAAAAAGCTGTACAGCCAAGAAAACACAATCATACTTCTGGCTGACTCACTTGTGATAAATCACACAGTAATTCAACCAAAAAAAGAGACATAAAAGCACTGGAAGGATAGGAGGAGGTGAAAAGTGTGAGTGTGTCAGCTAAATCCACAGCAGGGTTTCTGGAAAACAACAACAAAATGGTATCCACGTTTTACTTAGAAATATGGAGGCAAAAAGCAAATATTTAAATAAGTTTTTGTCACTCCACATTCCATGCTGGGATCTCTCCTAACCTATTAAAAGATTTTCTTATATCTGCATTCATGGTGGTTCACCCTTTGTGCCTTACGGCTTTTGACAAATCACAAACTCACTCATTCCTAGACCCGCTACTGACGCAGGCACTTGAGCCCTACAGGTAAGCAAAGATGGAAAGAAAGGTCTATCTCGCGCAGCTTTCATGTTAGGAGATGGTCTCTGAATTTCTGGGTAACTGTTTAAGAGTCAGTCTCAGCTCCCGGGCCACGCAGAAGCAGGTGGCAGGCTGGATTTGGCCCCCCGAGCAGTAGTTGGCCAGTTCCCGTCCCGAAGCACGGAGACCGTCCAGAAACTGCAGATGGGAGATTTCTGCCAGCGAGGTTCAAAACAGCCAGCGTCACCCACGAAAGACAACCGCTTCACACGGGCGACCACACCAGTCTCGCAGGCTGTGCTGCCTCTTCCCTTTGCTTTCTTTTTCACCTGAGTGTAGAGCCGCCAGAGACAGCAGCGCAGGGGGGGGTGGGGGGGGGAGAAGGATGGAAGGACACCGCGGGGGAAAGGCCAGCGCCCTCCCCGTCCCCGCCACGGCTCTCGGGGCCCGCGCTGGGCCCCGGCCGGGGGCCGCGGCGGGCAGGACGAGGAGCCGGGTCCCAGCTACTAAACCAGAAGGGGCCGGGCTTGACCGGACCTGAGGCTGGCTGCGGGGCGCTAGAGCCCGCCCAGGCTCGCCCAGGTGCGACGGGAAACACCGCGCAAAGCCTGTGCAAAGCCAGGCGCAAGGAGGAACAAAGTTGCTCCCGATATTCAAACTCCTAAATGCTCTTTCCTACTTCCTACCATCAAGCAGCGCCGGGACCAAAGGCCCTTTAATGCAGAACGTGTACGGCACACTCGTTAGCCAACAGACGGCCCGCGCCCGCAGCAGGAGAGAAAGGCCGGCAGGGACGCGGGCCTGAAAGGACGGGCACAAGTCGCCAACGCCGGAACGCCGGCAAGAGGGAAACGCGGGGACTCTCGGTTTCCGCGGCAGTGCAGGAAATGCAAGGTAAGCCCCGACCCCACTTCGCCCCCGGCAGGCCCCGACCGCACCCGGGGCCGGTGCGGAATCGGCGGCAGGAATGCAAGAAGGGGCCGGGCGACGCGCCGTTTCACAAGCAGGGGCTGTCAGCACGCGAAGGTCCAGCGCGGAGGGGCCGCGGCGGCCGGGGCCAGCCTCCCCCAGCGAGGAGGTCCATTTCTGAACCGCCGCCGCCAACTTTTTTGAATTCTCAGGTAGGGAAGCCACGCCCACATCTCAGACGCGAACTGCGCGTTTGTATTGTGTGACCGCTCCCTAGGATTTGACTCAGAGAGGCGAGAAGTGCCGGCGGATTTCCAGGAACCCGAAACTGACGCGGCGGAGGGGCCGGCGGGGAAACCGAACGCCCGCAGACTCGGCGCTTCGGCCCGAGGGCGTCACGAGAGGGAAGCGGCAGGAATCGCAACGAGTCAGACTCGTCCGGGCTCGCGGCGCCCGTGCCGCCGCCGGGAGGTCAAGGCCGCCGGCGTTTCTGGCCGCAGCCTGCCGCTCCCTCCCCCTCCGGAGTGCCCGCGGGCCCGCAGGCCGGGAAGGGTCAGGGGGCCCGCACGGTCCGAGGCGGGCGAGTCGGCCACCGGCGGACCGCAGCGGCCGCACAGCCCCCGGACGGAGACGGAAGGAGGGGCCGCGGCCCCGGCCCGCCCCGAAGCCTCGGGCGCAAAACAGAAACCTAACGCCGAGGAAACGGGACGCAGCCCGGGACGCAGCCCGGCCCGGCCCTGCTGGCCGCAGAGCCGCTCCGCCGACGGGACCGAGACGGTTGCCCCCTCCCCAGACCCCAGCGCGGCCCCAGCCGCCGGCCGACGAGTCGCCACCGCCCACTGCCGGCCCCCCCTCGCTTGCCCGCCTGCCCGCCCTCCTGGGACACGGCCGCTCCACCCCTCGCGAATGCTCACCGCGCTGAGGCGGATCCCGCTGGGTGGCTGCGCCGCCATCTTGAGCGAGCTACAAAGCCAGGACCGGCCTCTGTCGCAGCACGACCGGGAGGGAGACCGCGGGGACTGTTGTGGTGACCGCGCGGCCCCGCCCACTTCCGGGGCGGGTGGCGTGGGTGCCCCGCCCACTCACTTCCGTCTGCGCCCCTGTCGGGTTGGGTGTGTAGGAAAGGCAAATTGCCCGGGGTGTAAAGGTGGGTCCAGCGACAGAGCTTGGGCTCCGAGCGCGGGGCCGGCAGGGTAGGGTGCCCGCGGAGGCGGGGCGGCTGCAAAGGAGTCATTGCATTAATGGACCTGGGGGCTTGAGGATCTCGGGCTTGAAGCCTGGCATCGCCATGCGCGCTGGTGCTCCAGAAAGACAGATAGGCGGTTGACCTGGCCGGACGTGAATTGCATTGAGAAAAGCCATCCCTTGCGAACCCGTGTCAACGTGATCTGAAAGCTTATGAACGAAATGATGAGCTTGTACCTTTTGAATTTACCGTAAAGATTATCATCCTTCGACCTGATAGAGCCCTTTCTCGCATGCACATTTATGGAGTCCTTTTGCTCGACACGCTTACTTGCTGTCAACTTTGAGGCGGGCATTGGGCTGAGTAGGATATAGAAATAAGTCAAGGGCTGTCATACACTGCAGGTAAAGAAAGGATTGAAGTTTTAAAAATATCCATTGCGTTTTTATGACTGTAAAAGTGGTATTTTCTTTGTAAAAATTCTAATAATAGGGAAACATAAAACAAAATTTAAGCCCAGGTCCTTCACTGGAACATGTAAACAATGTGGTGTATATTACTCCAGACTTGAAACCAGAAAAGTCTGCCTTCAAGCTGCGTGTCACTACCAGAACCAATAAGGAGAGACAAGGATTAAATCTTTATGGACGCTTCATTCGGATGCTAGCGACCTGACAAGATGGCAGGTTGTGTACCCTAAAAAGGAAAAAAAAATGTCTTAACATCTCATCTCAAGCCGCTCTTTTTATAGGGAGAAGGAAAGGGTAGGTAAGGAATTTGGGAAAATGTTAATCAGATAAGAATTGCAGTCCAGAAGCAGTTTACTTAGTATTTATCTGCTGATCAACAATTTTTTTTTAAGATTTTATTTATTTTTTTAGACAGAGGGGAAGGGAGGGAGATAGAGAGGGAGAGAAACATCGATGTGCGGTTGCCACTCGGAGGCCCCCTACTGGGGACCTGGCCCACAACCCAGGCACAGGAATCAAACCAGCAACCCTTTGTTTCCGAGGCCCACGCTCAATCCAGTGAGCTACACCCTCCAGAACTGATCAATAGTTCTTTAGTTGCATCACCAGACTCTCCCTCCTGGGAACACAATGTCTCAGATACCATCTCCATTGTTTGCTGACCCCCTGGGGCACAAAGGTTGAATTGCTCTTTGACCTCCTGAAGGCCATGCATTCCAGTTCCTGGAATAACAGCTTTAAAGTGACAAGCATTAGTCACTTTAAGCCTATCAACTACAACTGGCGCTAAAATCTTTAACTCCGTTTTTAAAAATATTTTATTTAATTTTAGAGAGAAGGGAAGGGAGAAAGAGAGGGAGAGAAGCATGAATGTGCAGTTGCCTCTCACGAACCCCCCCCCCCCCAACGGGGGACCTAGCCCGCAACCCAGGTATGTGCCTCAATGGGGAATCGAGCTGGCAACCCTTTGGTTCACAGGCCAGAGCTCCATCCACTGAGCCACACCAGCCAGGGCAACTCTTTGAGTTCCCTATCAGACTTACTATGTATTAAATAGTATTTAAAATATTGGGCCAGACCTTACAGATTCTTCTGCCACTAGCATTTTTATTTTATCTAATTATTTCAACTTGAGGCTTGTAAATACTCAAACATTTTTGAATTAATGAATAAATAAATAAATGAGGAAAAGTTAAAAAAAAACAAAACAAAAAACCTCATGTTCTGTTGTCCCCCTGGCCACTGATCATTAGGTAAATGACTTAATGTGAATCACCTAAGAGTGATGGTTAATCCCATTAGAAATCCTCTGGATTTGGTAATTTCTCAGGTTCCCTCCAGCTTGAAAATTGTGGGGCAAGATAGTAAGAAGCCAGGAAAATCCCTTGGCATGCAGGACAAGGAAACAGGCTTATAGTGGCCTCGCTGTCCCTTGCACATCCACTCCCTTAAGCACTAAGCCCTCAGAACAATGAGGTTCTGATCAGCATCAAGTAATCTTAGGAACAAAGCCTCAGGTTTGTTGAGCACAGAGACAGTTTCAGACAAACTAAAGATAACATCTAGGCCTCAGTTGTGTTTCAGCTTCAGGCCCAGAAAAGCAGCAAAAAACAGAAAAAGTGACTCCATGGCTGGTATTAGTATCGGATGCAATGACTAACTGATGGGGGGACTCGAGATTTGGAAAATTTTAGTTTTAAGTTATAGTTAATAAACTTTGTAATCAATACATATAAAAAGCTATTATTTCAGGAACTTAAAGTATGATCCACCCTGACTCCAGGAAAACACAAAAATTCTACCTTTGTGCCCCAGGAGGACTGCAAGCCATCAAGATGGTATCTGAGCCATTGAGCTCCAGAGAGAGATGTCCACTGCCCAGGACACAGATAAGGAATTGCCAGTCAACAGATGAAAGAATGCTGCAGCTTTTATCTGATTAACTTTTTCCCTGAATTCCAAACCCCTTACCTACTCTTTTCTTCTCCTGGTGGAAAGGGTCAGTTTGAAATGGAATGTAAGAAGGCCTGTTAGGGTACATAATCCACCATCTTCTCAGGTTGCTGTCCATCTAAACAAAGGACCCAAAAAGATTCAATCCCTGTCTCTGCTTATTGGTTCTGGGGGTGGCATGCAGCACAAAGGCTGGCTTTTCTGGTTTCATAGTGACCCCCCAACCAATCAGTGGAGACCACCATCCTGAAAGGACACACCTGGAAAGCTGAAGAATATTCTATTGAGATCCTCCCCTGAGACCACCACTAAAATTCCTGCCTTTAGAAAACAAAAATCCTGAAGACAAAGGCCCAGGGCGCAAGCCTGCAGGCACTCTCTTGCTTTGCCTCCTCCCCTTCTTTCCTAAGGCAGGTATCTTTGCTTTGTTCGCCAAGGGCCCTTCTTTTGCCTTGGTAACTTGTTTCCTGAGTCTGCGCGGTCCAGCCGGCTCACTTCTACTGCCTCTTACTTTCTAAAAGACCAAGGCAGCACCGCCTAGGCTCAGTCCTGTTGGTATGATCACGCCCCTCCTATCTTAAGCCTGCCCCTTGTTTCAAGGTCCCCAGCTTTAATAAATGTACTCTCAAAATCACCTGAACAAATATTATGAAATCTTTCCTGCATGACGTCAAGAACTGAGAGCCCACACTGTTTGCTAACCCTTGTGTTGTTACATGTGAGGCTCTGTGAGGCTCTTGTCTCTTCCTGAAGGGCAAAGTAAGGCAGTTAGGGTGCAGTGGTGACCAAAGTACAGAAGTTCCGTGAGGTCAAGGTTGTGTTTATTAAATTAAGTTGTGAAATCAACTTGGTGAGTCTCAACTAGCACTTCATAAGAAACAAAACTGAATTTTAATTTAATAGTATAGTGCAGTATCTCTCCAGGTCCAAATCCAACTTCTTCAGCTATTAGCTATGTGATGTTCAACAAGTTACTTTGCCTTTGAGGTGAGATTAGCCTAGACTATCCAGGTGGGCCCTAGATGCAAACACGAGTGTATCTGCCCTGTCTGGGTAGCTCATTTGGTTAGGGTATTGTCACAATAAACCAAGGTTGCAGGTTCAATCCCAGGTCAGGGCACATAGAAGAATCAACCAGTGATAGGTTGTGGGTTTGATCCCCAGTTGGGGACTGTATGGGAGGCAACTGATGTTTCTTTCTCATGTTGATGCTTCTTTCTCACATCAATGTTTCTCTCTCTCTCTCTCTCCCCCTCCCTTCCTCTCTAAAATCAATAAACATATCCTCAAGTGAGGATAAAAAAAAAAGGAATCAACCAATGAATTCATAAATAAGTGGAATAACAAATCAATGTCTCCCTCTCTAAAGTCAATTAAAAAGAAACAAACAAACACAAGTGTCTCCAAGACGGAGGCTGAGGGATTTGGTCACAGAAGACTATTTGACCACGGAAGGAGAAAGCAACTTGAAGACGCCATGCCGCTGGCTTTGAAAATGGGGAAGCCACGAGCCAAGGAAGGCAGTTCTAGAAGCTGGAAAAGGCAAGAAAACTCTATTCTCTTACAAAGGGAGCAAAATCCTGCAGACATCTGGGTTTCTGCCCAGTGACAGTCGTTTCAGGCATCTGGCCACCAGTGCTGGAAGAGAATCCATTTCTGTAGTTTTAAGTCACTATGTTTTGGGCAATTCGTTAGAGCAGCAACAGGAATAGACAATAGCTCATTCGTGTAAAAACAAATCTTTACCTATACATACAAATTCTTGCCTCTTTTTTTTTTTTGACACAGCTTAACATACAGTGGAATTCTACGGTCTCAAGACTTACTCACAGGGATGAAGTGAGAGTCAGGCACGCTCAGATTCAACTCCGCAGGCTGGTATACAAGGGGCTTTTCCCGGGAAGGAACTGCTTCGCCATACCACTCTGGTGCTTGTACCAAACTCAAGTTTACTTGGAAATATTTGTTTTCAAAAAATGTCAAAGCTGAGTTTGATGTGATTTTGTTATGATTAAAAGCTATCTTAGCCCTGGCCGGTGTGGCTCAGTCCATTGGAGTGTCATCCCATATACCATAAGGTTGCAGGTCTGACTCCCAGTCAGGGCATATGCCTAGGTTGAGGGTCCAATCCCCAGTCCAGGTGCATACGGGAGGCAACCAATCGATGTTTCTCTATCTCCCTTCCTCTCTAAAAGCATGTCCAGTTGTTACCAAATGTGGACCCGCTTGGGGGGTGGGGGGAAGGCTCAGATACTGTTAGCAAAACAATGCCCCATCTTCCCTGGGGTTCCTCTGTTCTAGGTTCTTCGCTTGCCGCCCTTAGAAATTACAGTTCTCAATGCCAGAGTTCAGTGAAAAGGAAAGGAATTATTTATTCAAAATTTATACAGGATTTTGAATAACGGCTAAATGTCACCGTTAAATCTCAAAAATCCCTTTAAAACACCCACAGTCCTGCCTCTCCCCCCCTTTGCCCAAGTCAGAGGTACCGTCCTTCAGGAGGGAAAGAAAAGGAGTCCGGAGTTCGGCTAGGCAGGCCTCTCCTGGTTCCCAGCACCATCAGCTGTGTCGCCGCAATCTCCAGTTCTTAATCCAAACCCACGTGGCACCCTTTCAGGGCCCACTAGCAAGAGTTCTTTCTCCCCTTTCCTTCCCACATGGCCTTCACACTGTCCCCGCCGTGGCGTGGGGCAAACCATCTCCCAGGTCTCCGGGACTGGCTCTGTAACTCGGGGCTCTCCTTCCCAGTGACCTCCTGGGTTTAAGTTAGGCAAACCTTCCGGGTTAGCCTTGTCGATATACAAAATAACCGTCTTTGCATATCAGGTAAGAAGCTATCTTGCTGTTATTGACATGCAAAATGACTCTCAATGGTCTTGTTCTTTGGCAGGTCTGAAGCTGGCCTGTTACGGATATGCAAAAGTAATGATGAAAGGCCCTGCCCCATGTGTCCCTTCCCCCATGGTGGCCCACCTTGGGGTTGGGGGGAGAATATATTTTTCATGGACACCCCACATTCTGGACACCATTACAAATCCCCCTTTGGTGGGGCCCTTTTACAAGCATAACATACAAATACTGGAAGATAAGGCCTATTTTCCTTTAAACACACCTCACCACACCTTGAAAGATAGCATCCGCTCCCCTGCTGTGGCCCTCAGGTGACTTTGCAGGAAGTCAGGTGGGTGGGGTAGTCTGAGAAACTCTTGTCATGCATTGCCTTACAGCCATCTAGAGGTTTTCCTGTTTAACTTTCTCAGCACTGGGGCTAAGAGCCTAGGGCTCCAGAGTGAGACTGACTTCCTAGCCCTGCGGCCCCATTCTTACCTCTGCAGGGGTGGTAAGAAAGCCAGCCATGGCCTGCCCTCAGACGGCACCCCAGTGGCAGGCCGCCACCCGCGCAGCCGTTAAAGCAGCTGTCTGCCCTGCCTGTCCTGAGACACTCAGTGCAGTGGCCCCCGATCAATGGGCTGGACACATGGCACAAACCGGCTCCGGGTCCAAACAGTTCCCTCCCCAGTGGGCTGCAGAAGGGCCCTGGAGGTAAGAAGAAAATATCAGAACTGCTAATTTCATTTCTCTCGTAGTTTAAAAATCTCCATTTCCTCTTTTATGATGTATACAATATATGTTGGTATTCAGATTAGAAAACTCACTTCCTCTTTTGTAAAACATGCACTGTATGTTGGTACTCTGGTAAGTTAATGTAACCCTACGCTTAGGGATACTGGGGGAGGACACAGGCTTCATTTTTACTGACGGGCGCATGATCAGAACAGTTCGTAGAGACCACGGATGTGGCTGAGATGCTTAGCTGCTACCACTCAGAGAGGCAGTTACCACTGACATTCCCATTTTACAGATGAGAAAATCGAGGCACAAGGTATTTGCCCAGGCAAGTTGACATCAGAACCTTTATCCTCAACTACTGTGGTTCATGCTGACACCACGTTTATGAGACTTCTGTGGTGTTCTACGAGAACCAGGGGTGAGTTGTTGAATCCCTGTCCTACAAGATTTCTCTTGAATAAGCACGTATTAAGTTACATATGGTATTATCAGAAGCCATTAAGTTGTTTTAGATACTGGAGAGCAAAAAATGAAAACCAAAATTTGTAAATCTAACCACAGATACAAAGACTGCCTTTCATGGCTTAATAGCTACTGATGATATAAATAAGCTATTTTGTAAATTTTGAGACAAACATTTATACCCACCTCGGTGTTAACTATTAACGAGCACATGGCTGTCTCCTCATGACCTGAATACAGGTAACGCAGTGTGATACAGAATTTCTAATTCTATAGTTCAACAGTTAAAATTTTAGTGGCCAAACTTGCAAATGTTTTCAAAGATATCCCCCAATACACAAAAACAATTCCCATTAATTTTTAACACCGATTTCTATGAGTACCCGTATATCTAACAGCGCCTTCTGATTCTCTTTTAGCCCTTATTTGGGGAACCAAGCGGTTCAGTGCCCCCCAGACCCCCCACCGGGCTAGGGACACACATGGCTCACATGGCTTCTGTGCCGCACACGGACCCGTCTGTGGTGGGATGTCAGGATACACCTTTGTGTTAGTTAAATCCCACCTTGTCCACAGAAAGGATGACATGAGAGCACTCATCAGGACGGCAGGCGGCATCTGGCCAGGAAAGTCATTTCCTGCTCTGGTGGCTGAAAAGGGAGCATGAGATAAGCAGGTCTGGAAGGCAAGGCCCAGCAGAGGGCTACCCGGCAGGATTCTAAACGGGGGAGTTTGCGCCAGACACAACGGCTTGGAAGCAGTGGGACGACGTGCTGCCAGGCTAGAGGAGTCTGTGCCTAGGAGGGGATCACTTTCATGAGCAGTGACGTGCGCACGGTGGCAAAGAGATCCCAGACGGGAGCGCGGCAAAGGGAAGAGTCCCGAGAGGGCGTTTGCCTGACAGCTGGTTCCGGCCCGCGGGGCCCATGACTGGGCTGGCCCATCCCGTTAGGCGGAAAGGACTGGCACGGTGGGTGGTGGAACATACCTAGGGGGACAGCTGTTGGGCTTCTGAAAACCAGGTATTTCTTGCTCGGCTGAACGGTGAAAACATGTGATTTTTTAATGGGCAAGAGTTAAGTATGAAATGCGCTCAGACAACTTCTTCGACGCCCACCGCTGCTAAACAGTCCACCGTCACAGGCAATTATGGTTTTCAGAAAATATATTTTAGTTCTAAAATGTAGTACTAAAATAAACACTTTAAAGGACATCTGTGTGAAAGTTTAAAAATAATATTCAACCAGTTAAAAATCTAGAGAAACATACTGAGACAGACGCAGTACCGGCATCGGCAAAGGAAACAACGCTTCACACTTCACTTCAACTTACAAACGCTGGGCTATTGTTAGATGATATATTATCTTTATTTTTTTTACATGAATTGAGGAAGAAACATAGAATTCGATTCAAATATATTACAAGGCATTGAGGGAGGTATGTTTTGTTGCCCAACAGAAAATTATCTGAAATCTGCTTTAGAAACTGAAAAAGGCTTGTTTTTAAAAGCCTGCCCTGGCTCTCTTCTCATTTAGAATACATCCTGGTTTCCAGTGAAGTGTCAGGAGATGAACGAAACAGATTGTCTCAGACGGTTAACATTCCAGATGCTCCAAGAAATCGTATTCGACACATTCTTCCAGTTGTTTCAAGACCCTTGGATTGTCTGTGACAGGAAACTTGAAGGACGGAGGTGCTTGGGTGCCAACAGGCCGTTTATTTTGGGTTTTAAAAGCAGAGCCGAGCGTCTCGAAGAACGGTATCAACTGCCTGACACTGGACACGGAATGCTGGCGCAGGAGCGGGAAGTCCCTCACCACAGGGATCTCGTCAGAGCTGCTAGTGTCCTGAAAAGAAACACGCACGCGCACACACACACAATAAACCCCATAAATATGACATGGCTTTGCTAGGGGTTAGAGATCTACATGAAGCATATGGAGGTGGTCAGTCCTCTAGTTCTTCATGAAAACTCATAATCAGCTCTAAGGACAGCAGCACAAACACAACTGCTAGGTCTTCAACGGACACTTTCCACCAGGACTTCGCCCAAAGCCCGCCCCCCACTGGAGACCCTTCCTTCCTCCAGGGAACCAGCTGCTTCGACATGACTGTGTGATCCAGGAAGCCTTACTTCTTAGCAGCTGGGATGAGAAAGTGACATATAAATAAAAAAATAAAGATGGAATCTGTAACCATCTCCAAGTTTTAACACTAAGAGAAATTTTGAAAATTATTCCGAGTTACTAAAATCAGGTGGCATATTGAAATGGCTCACTTAGCCCTTCTTCCTTCACTCGTGACTATACCTTTAAAAAAGAAAGCACTCACCCCGTATTTCAATTTTAGAAGTTCCAGAATCCTAACCGTGTGGGGTCTGCATTCTTGGTGACTTTCCTCCAGGTCTGACGGGGCAGCAGGGCCCTCTGTGTCCACTTCTGGAACAAATGCCCACCTGTAACTGCAGGAAAACCCAAGGTCAGCCACGCTGGTTCAGGGCCCACTTAATATTTTTTTAAATAGATTTACTGATGTATAATTCACATACCATGCAATTCACCTGTTTAAAGTGTACAATTCCATGGCTTTTACTCTATCACAGAATTGTACATCATCATAATTAATTTTAGAATATTTTTATTACCTGCGAAAGAATTCCTGCTCGTATCCCCCCTCAGTCCCCTACTCCCTCTTAATCTAGGCGGCCACCAGTACAGTTTCTGTCCCCACAGATTTTTCTTATTCTGGCCATTTCCTATAAACGCAATCACACACTACGGGGTCCTTTGTATCGGACTTATTTCACTCAATGTTGCCGTGCTCCCTATGTTGCAGCGTGTCAGCGCTTTGCACCTGAATACTTCACTGCACGGACAGATCACGGCACTCGTCCACTCATCAACCGAGGGACATTTGGGTTATCTCCACTTTTTGCCTATTATGAATAACGCTGCTTTGCAGAGTCATGCACATCAGAACCCACTTCAAAAAAAGCTTTTTAAAGAACAGGATTTGGTTCACAGCAAAGTTGAACAGAAAGGACCGTGTCCCCATATACCCCTGTCCCCAAATGCACGGCCTCCCCAAGGACCAGTGTCCCAGCCAGGTGCAGTCCGCCTGCTGCAGCCGATGAACCTGCAGTGACCTGCCGTCATCATCCAAGGTCCACGGCTCACACTGGGGCTCATGCTCGCTTGCTGGTAAGCATCCTATGGGTTGGGACTGATGCAGAGTAACATGTACCATCAGTACAGTACCACGCTGAGCAGTTCCACTGCCTTAAAAACCCTGTGCTCTGTCCCCCTCTCCCTGGTCCTTGGAAATGTCTGATCTTTCACTGTCTTCAGAGTTTTGCCTTTTAAAGAACATCATTGAATTGGAATTATACAGTATGTAACCTTTTCCAATTGGCTTCTCTCCCTTAGTAACATGCATTTAAGGAGAACAGATTGCTTAACCACAGATGTTTCCACACGATTACTCCATTTAGTGGAACGGGACAGAGAGAAGGGGCATCTGGGGCCGGGCATGAAATTAAACGTATGAGCAGTTGTGTTAACCCTACAGGAATCCTAAGGCCAAGTGATCTGGAGATGTTATGTTCCATTTATTTAATGAAAAACAAAGACAACAAAATCTACACAAAGGCAGTGAGGACCACCAGGGCGTGACTCCTGGTTTTGTAAGCATTCAGCAGCAAAAGGCAGCTACACACACACACCCACCCACGCACCCATAATACACTGCAGTGAGCCAAACTCACAAAACCACTGATGTAAGTAATCTAAACTGTGGTGTGCCGCGTGGGCCCACTGGCCACTAGGAACCATGCCATGGTTTCTCATACACTGTACAGGAAGGAACAGCGGCGTGCTCATGAGAAAAGAAAAGTCACTCACTTCAAGGAGGACACACGGTCTTATCTGACTTACATTTGAAATAATGGCATCTTGTCAGGTGGAAAGGAAAGTGCCGTGTCCAGGAATTTGCAAGCTGATAAATACAAGATGAGTTCACTCTGGGGTATCTCCCCTGTGGAGCCATCAGGGATTGAAACTTTCATTCTGTTGATTTTGTTGCTGTTTCTACAGATTTGCAAAGAAACTCTTGTTACAAACTCATTCACATCTGCTGCAGTCTATTTGCCTACGCGGTTACAAGAGAGGAAAACGCTGTAACTCTGATTCCATTTGGTTCGCGCTGGCTTTGCTCCCACGGCTTTCAGGCAAACAGCTTCTTGCACACAGACACGCCAATCATGAGAGGAATTCTGCTTGGGGCTTGAGTTTTTCAAAAATAGCCACTGACCAGAAAGTGCCTCTCCCAGGAATCAAGGGAAGTATGTAGCGTTTATCAAAGCTTTGCAAGGGCCTCCCGACCGGACTGGCTTTAACTAGATCAGCAGACGAAGTACAATCTTCCTCAGATCCCTGACGGCGCCCAGGTGTCTGGGGTCGTCTGTCACCTCTCGCCCCCTTCTGCTGCCCCTGCCCTTGGCATAAAAGAAGCCTGAACTCTGTACTTTCTTGAGATGGCCCTGCAGCACCACTAAGGCTCCCGCTTTCTAGTCGGCGCCTTCTCAATCAACAGTTGTTTCCTTACTCCAAGCTGACGGTTTGGTTGTGGCCTGTACGAAGCACACCAACCTTGGACTGGTAACATACAGTCCATGAACAGGTTTTTACTTTTAAGAAATTAGCAAAACCGGTGATCCCTTCCCAAGAACTTCAAGAAAATGATATTAGCATTATGTTCGATAACCCAACAACATAAAGTGGTACCACCAACCTTCGCGTGTGCGCACAGGCCTTACCTACTCACCTCAATGACTCATCATCCTCTTTCAGGTCTTCCTCAAGCTGTATGAATGTCTGAATCTTAAAAATAAAAGGTGAATTCAAGTTACTACTTGAGAGAGATGAGATCTAGCTTAATGTTTAAAATCTGTATGTCCATAAAAACAGCAAATAAAGCAAAAGAAACAATCAACAAAATGAAAAGACAACCTACTGTGAAAGAGCAAACCCCAGTTCCAAAATGGCGTCACCTGTGCTAAAGCCCCTGACACCAAATGCAGATTTAATATCAGAAGTAAGTTCTGTTTCAACGTCTTCCAAAAACATAACCTTAATCAACCAGTCTGGAATTTCCTGGCCGACACCAGAGAGGTGATCTCTCACAAAGGCCCTCTCCATTTCCTAAAAGAAGAGGTAATCTGCTTGATAAAACCTGTCCTGTTCTGTGTCCTTGAACCCTTTCTTTTCTTTTCCTAACAGCATCCTTGCCCCATTCCTTATTTTCTACAAAAACCGTCCATTTTGTACAATCCCTCCAGAGCTACGTGCTACCAACTTGCTTGTCTTCTGCACTGATACGAGCTTCTAGAGATAAGGTCATCCACTTCTTCCTGGTGCAAGGAGGAAGATACCCTTACAAATGTGATTTCCCCTACAAACATGAATGTCTTTTACATTTCACTGGGTTTTCAGAGTTTCTCCCATGTCTGTTGTTTCTTAAAATTAACTAGCCAGCCCTGGTTGGGGTGACTCAGTGGGTTGAGCACTGGCCTGAGAACCGAAAGGTTTGATTCCCGGTTGGGGCGTAGGCCTGGGCTGTGGGCCAGGTCCCTGGTTGGGGACAGCAAGTGAATGAAGTTTCTCTTGCACGCTGATGTTTCTCTCCCTCTCTTTCTCCTTCCCTTCCCATCTCTCTAAAAATATAAATAAAATCTAAGAAAACTAGAAAAAGAAATTAACTAGCTTAAAATTATACTAATGCCAAACAGACATACTTTGGGGTAGCAAGTTCTGTTCCCCTATAACCACATAATGGCCCCAGTTAACAGCTCTGGTATGGTATATAAGAAGGGGACCCCCCCCCAAAAAACTGGAAATATCTCCTGGGGCGTAGGCCCCATGGAGCACAGGCTTCCCCCACTAGATGAGTGTTCTAGGAACCCGTCTGTATCAGTGGGCCAGCTGGTGTTGTGAGAGGCAGCATTTGGATTCAGTAAATTTTTTTTGAAGACTCAAGGCATCTGCCCATTTCATGATGGGTGATTTAGGAGCGCACCTGCCCACACACCGCACTGAGTGTTTGGCAGTTTTTGACCAAAAACCACAACCCCTGTGCCCTACCTTCCCTTCCTATTCACCTGATCTTGTCCAGAGGGGCTTTTTTGTTGTTGTTTCCCTGGATGAAAAGTTCTTAAAGGGAAACATTTTGCAGATGTGGAAGAGGTGACACAAAAAACAGCAGAAATAAAAAGCATCAAAATCGATGAGTTCAAAAACTGTTTTGAGCAGTGGAAAAAAGTCTCAATAGGTGTATTGCATCAAATGGTGAGTATTTTGAAGGTGACTGAAGTTTAAACATGTAAAGCTAAATACACAATATTTTATAAATAAGTTCTGGGTTTTCTTAGGTCCCCCCTTGTATATGAAAATTGTTAAAAGAGGAAATCCTAAGGTTCTCATCATGGGGAAAAACTCTCTTTTTGTATCTATACAGGACAACAGAGATTAGGTAAACTTACTGTGGTGATCATTTCCCAACACATGTAAGTCAAACTACTGCATTGCATACCTTAAATATATGTACTGCTGTGTGTCAATTATTTCTCGATAAAACTGGAAAGAAACATCTAAAAATAGCAAATAATGTCCCCGGCTGGTGTAGCTCAGTGGATTGAGCATCAGCCTGCGAACTAAAGGGTCGCGGGTTTGAATCCCCAGTCAGGGCACATGCCTGGGCTGCGGGCCGGACCCCCAGTAGGGGGCACACGAGAGGCAACCACACATTGATGTTTCTCTCCCTCTTTTTCTCCCTCCTGTCCCCTCTGTCTAAAAATAAAATTTAAAAAATAGCAAATAACGATAGAAATGTACACTTTAAACCTATATGGTCTTATTAATCAATGTCACCCCAATAAATTTAATAAAAATATATATGAAAAAAGCAGATAAACACAGTACAAATTAATTGAAATAACTGGCATTTGAGAGGTCAAACATGATTACAGGATAAGATAAAGCATTCTGCATTTAACCAAGAGCTGACTAGTGCTACCAGCTTGGTCAGAAATTTTGTAGGTAAAATCAGATACATGGTCATGTCACAGAGCAACATTCTGGCCAACGATGGACTGCGCAGAAACCAGAGGTCCCCTAAGATTATCACGGAGCTGAAAAAGTCCCATCACCTAGTGGCCTCAGAGCCGTCATGAGGCCCCTGTGTGTTTGCGGTGATGCCGCTGTAAACGCACTCACTGCATTGCCAGCTGTCAAAGTGTGGCACATGTGATTAGGGACAGTGCAGAAGACTTACTGATGATGCTAAAGGACAATGCCACTGGTTTGTGTACTTACTATACATTTATTACTATTTCAGGGTGTACTCTTCCCAGCTACGACAGTTTGCAGTAAACGGCCGCGTTATATTGGCAGCAGCCTTGTGTTCACTGCGCCTCTTGGCTGCGCCGTGTTCTCTCGTTTCTCTCGTGCTTGGCTTTCTCTCGTGCTGTCTGTTCAGTCGCAGATGGTGCAGGCTGGTAGCGCCGGGGCTATAGGCTGCCCCATAGAGCCCAGGTGTGCGGTAGGCCATGTCACCCAGGTTTGTGGTAAGTGTACCCTACGATGTTCTCACAACGACGAACTCGCCTAATGACTCATTTCTCAGGACGTGCCCTCGCTGTCAAGTGGCGCATGACTGTATGTGAAATAGTATGTTATCCCTGAGAAAGCATTTTCAAAAGCTCCAACTTTGCTTTCATGGGTAAAATATCTGTACTTACTAATTCAGAGACCATTATTGGCCACAGTGAAGTCAAATGCTGGGGAGATATTCTTAGCAGCAAAACTCTGAAAAACAGAAACATCTGAGCAGCAACTAGGGATGTCTGTCCAACTCTGAGATTGTCTGTCAGGCGTTCTAAGGAAAGAAGATTTTAAAGATGTCACACAAATATTCAGTTTTTGGTTTCTCAGCAGACAAAAAGAAAAACGAAACTGTCACTGCTCTGACATTTCCCCGCCACCCGGTGTCAGAAACGGGTGCCGGGCGGATGTTTTGTGCCCTGGTCTGCTCCAGCCTCCTCTCTGTTCACGGCCTTTGCTAAGGAAGGGGCGCACGCAACTCTCACTCCCCGCCACAGGCGAAGAGAAAGGCACGCCCTTCTGGTTGAAGCCAGGAATTCAACATGTGATCAGTGACCATCTAAATTTTCTTCTATGAATGCGAAATATGAGGTACAGAAACCAAAGACAGTCCTCAGTGAATGAAGGGACCATAAGACCACAGGCACTGGCTGGCAGATGACACCATGTTTTGGTGGCGAGAAGTAGGAAGTGAACAAGATAGGGTTATTCAATAATGTTTATCTTGGATAACCATGACAAAATCTTTAACTCCTGCAGGGAAAAAAATGTTGGGAGTTTAATTCTTGTGGTCCCTAATAATCTTTGCCACTTGTCTACTGAAATAATTGTACAACGTGTTTTTTTCCTATAATTTCAGGCTTCTTCAGAATGCAAGTCGCTACAGCAAACAGCCGAGCCGGTGAAGACCCTCTATTTGAGCTGGTTTAATGCGGGTGCTGCTTCTTGCCCGACGAGCACTCGGATAGACAAAGGGGCCCACGCACTGCTCGGACACCTGACAAACATGCCGGCACTTTCAAAGAGTTGGTTTCTGCCTCTGGTTCCATTTTCTAATGGAAATTTAAAAATAAAAAACAAACCCTTGAACAAAATGCTTAAGCCGACTATCATAAACTGACAGGTGAAGGACAGGCGGCAGGGCCTACTGGGGACCTGGAGGTGAGTTCCTTGGGTTTTCAAAAAAATTTGATTTTTAAATTTCCTTCTGGCCCGGGCATCTGAGAGGACTGTAGCCTGGAATGCGAAAAGATAACCAAAAGACTCCAAATGTGGACATAACACGAAGGCTGAAATTATCAGAAGAGGACTTTTAAAGCTCCCTCCAGATTGTTCCAGTCCCTGACCGGTGCCTTTGTGTGGGCGAAGCCTGTCCTCCTCATTTTAGACAAACAGCATTTTGCCCATTTCCTCTTTTGTAAAAAAAGAATTGCTTCGGGCTTATTTACAGCTCCTTTTGTGACCAATGTAAAATTCATGTCACTCTGAGCCCAGACATGCGGAGTTGCTCAGGTCCTCATCCTTGCACATCGACCTCGTTCACAGAGAAATTCCTCCTCAAGCAAGAGCCCCCATCTGCCTCCTGCTTAAGTCGGGAGAATGCTGATTTTGTTTTGTACACACACATATAAATATATGTTACACGGGTTATATGTATAAATAGAATATCTAATGTAAACAACAGTATACCGCCCGTACTTCTCCCTCTCTGAGGAGCGATTTTTCGGAACCATTGGACGTTTAAACCCTGCGAGGGTCAACTCCTCCACCTGCTTCCCTCCTCCGCTCAGAGAGCTGGCTTCCTGCTGCACTGGGACCTCGCACTGGCGGTGGCCGTGCATGCAGCACCGGCACAGCCGCCGCACGGGAACTCCTAGACGCCGCGCTCCCCGGTCCTTTCTCCCTCCATACTGTGCAGGATGGCAACCAAGTTCAGCTTAGACTCTGCTTTCAGCCAAAGTCTTTGGAGGGCTGCTGTCACCTTCAATGGCATTCCTGCCCACCCCCGATCAAATCGGCCTCCTACGGCAACTCAGGAAAGGTAAGGCAGCATCTGAATGTTCCCTTTCACAGGACGTGATGAGGTGAAAATCTCCTCCTGTGCTTTACGTGCTGACGTCATGTCAGTTGAGTCTAAAGCTATTTTATTACTGCAAATATAAGCTGTTGTATCAGTAACCGGGAAAGCTGCTGAGGTTTGAACTAGAACGGGAGTTTGCAAAGAGTTAATGAGGTAGGGAGGCAGGCTGACAATCGGTGCTGCTACAGAGCCACCGGGATGGCGCTGGGAAGAGCACCGCTCCGTGGACTGACAGAGTTACAACCCAAACACCCTTCCATCGGTGACCTGCCAGGCAAATCACAGAATGGAATATTATTCGGCAATACAAAGGAATGGCTACTGAGGAACACAAGAGAACGGATGACTCTCAAACACATTATGCCAAGTCCAAGAAGCCAGGCTCAGGGCTACGTCTCATTACGCTAATTACATTTATGTGACATTCTGGAACAGAAGAAACTATCTGAACAGAAGGCCGTTTAGTAGTTGCCAGGGCAGGAGCCGAAGTGGGGCATGACTTCTCAGGGGCAGGAGGGAACTTCCAGGGGGGATGGAGATGTTCTGTCCTGACTCATGGTGGTGGCCATGTGACTGTAAACATTCATGGGCCTGTACAACCACTGTATGCAAATTACACCTTAATGACCTGACGCCCAAACAGGACTTACATCACAATTCTAATATTTATAAAATTGTTTGTTACAATAGTCTTCATAATAGAAAATTTAAAAATCCTCCAAGAATTGTATGTTTTATTTGCTCCCATATTGGCTATGAGTCTCAGGGAAACCCCATTGCTATTTGAGAATTCTTTCATGTCTGGAGGAGGGCGAATTGAAACAGAACACCCACTTTGCCACATCAATATTTATACGGAGAAAAAAACCTTTGAAATCAGGTACAGGAGCCACGACAGCTCATTTTCGAGATAGACAAAACAATACAGTGAGTATGAAAAAGAGAAAAACCTGGTACGGAAAAATTAGGTACCTCTCCAAAATCTTGCTTGCTCACTGGCCTCAGTATTAATATATTATAAACTCGAAGTTTCCTGATTGTAGGAGGAATCTAGCAAAAGACGGTGCTGAGAAAACCTGTCAGACTTCTAAAAACTACCTAATAAAAACTAGTAGCAGGATCATAATTGATTTTAAAAATAAAGTTTCAGGTTTGCTGCTCTATTTCTGAAGTTCTTCTACAACAACCCCTGCAGAGCACTCAGCAGGATGTTCTGCCAGAATGAGCTGGGGCCCCTCCTGCAGCCAGCCCTCCTCAGCCCCTTGCGGTCCCGGGGCGTCGGCCTTCTTACCTTGTATCAGAGGAAGGTAAGGGTGGTACTGATCGGGTTCGCCACTGAAGACGGCAAAAGCCTGGCGCTTCAGCAGCATGGCTTTCTGCTCAAAACTTGAGAAGAGTTTTAAGGAACTGCTCTGCATGTCTAGAATAAACATAGAAAATAAGTTCCATTTAGTGAGAAAACTACTAGTAAGGGCATATAGTTATTACTTGTATATTTATTTGTATAAATATTTCTTTAAAGACACTTAATAGTAAGGGACAGTGTAACAGAACAGAGAGGTCCCCAACGCAGGGAAACCCCACTAACACGGCTGGGGGAGGGGAGGCAGGGCAGGGCCATTGAGAGTTGCTTTGCCTATCTGAAGAACCGGGCCAGTGTTAGAGTGCATCGCTGGGGGCCAGGGAGATGGGCGTGACTAACCAGTGGTGCGGCTGGGAGGCCGTCCCCTGGTTACTGTGCCTGTGCGAGAGGCTGGGACGCAGTCCCCACATCATGGGGCCAGGCCTGCCCAGACTATCAATGGCAGCCGAGAAAGGCAGAAGAATCCAGAGCACGAGCAGGCGTAACCCTTTGCGGGAGGGGTCGGAATGGGGTTACGGAGGAAGAGCCACGCTGGGATTTAAACGCAAGCGCAGGGCAGCCATGCGGTCTTGGTCGCGTAGTTTGGAAGGATGCAGAAGGATCCCCACTGGCCCTCCGTGAGGAGGGGCACTGCGGTTTTGGATGAAGAGCAGGAGCCTAGCTACGCACAGACAACTGGGAGAAGCCGGATGTTAAAACGGTAATCTACCCAGCTAAGCTAGAGACTTCTATTTCTTTTCCTGAGGGACCGTACCTCTGACTGGCTTGGTTTGGCAAGGGGAGGCTGGATTGTGTGTGTTTGCACATCTTTCTTTTGTTTTTGAGGGAGTGGGATTTAACAGAAAAAATCCACCATTATTTTAATTCTGTATAATTTTTTAAAAAGATTTTATTAATTTAAATTAATTAATTTATTTTTAGAGAGAGGGGAAAGGGAGGAGAAAGAGAGGGAGAGAAACATCAATGTGCGTGTGGGAGATACATTGGATCGGTTGTCTCTCTCACCCCCAAAGGGGACCTGGCCTGCAACCCAGGCCTGTGCCCTGACTGGAAATCGAATCAGTGACCTTTCGGTTCGCAGGCTGGCACTCAATCCACCGAGCCCCACCAGCCAGGCCTATTTATTTATTTTTAGAGAGGGGAAGGGAAGGAGAAATAGAGGGAGAGAAGCATCAATGTGTGGTTGCCTCTCGAGCGGTCCCCACTGGGGATCTGGCCCACAACCCTGGCATGTGCCCTGACTGGGGAATCAAACCTGCGACCCTTTGGTTCACAGTTCAGCCCTCAGTCCACTGAGCCACAGTAGACAGGGTGAGTCATGTATAACTTCTTAATAAATAGTCCCTTTCGTTTTTGTAAGACTCTAGCACTGGGGGTGGTGGGTTTTTTTTGGCAGCAGGCAATGGAACCCAGAATGGCTCTATTACAATAGAAGAAAATATGAGGTACAGGAAAGCACTCCTACTAAATTATGGTAAACTTAGCATATCTCTCCAAAGTTTTCCTCCATAATAAACCTACAGAAAAGCTTGTTAAAGCATCCTGTCCACAGATGGGACCCGAAAAGGCTCCCTCACTGAGCCCCGACACCTTCTTCCCATCACATTACAGTCCGCGGTTTAGACAGCACCATCAAGTTTCGAGTGGGTTCTGAAATATGGGTCCAAGCTGATTACGGTGATATCAGTCCCTTAAAGTGTGACTTATGTGCAAGTAACCCAGAACTTACTCATTAAATCTTTAAACATTGTTTTCTCATGAGTCAGAAGATGGTCAATAATGGACTTCCAACTGGATATTTAAAAAAACAAAATTAGTAAAAAACAAAACAAAAGGCAAAATTAGTTAAGTATGCAAGAGATGACAGTCTGATTAAAAGCATCAAAAGGCCATGCCCCTTTCAGATCTATTAAAAACTACTTTCTGAAAAGTTAGTGAAATGAGTCATTTCAATTACATGAAGGAAAGCTAAGCCAAAGCTTTTCATTCACAACCTTCACACGGGGAATGAACCATGGAATGAGGAACACAGAATGAACAGTGAGTCCCCCTTTACCATAAAAGGGAACCTAAACTGCTGAGGCACCATGGCTTTTTCCAGGGGCTGCCCCTAGATCTGTCCACACAGCGGGATGTTCATGCACTTGTGTTGGTGGGAAGAATGGGAGGCAGTGAAGACAAATACTAGTCTTCAAATGGGCGCCCCAAGGCTGACAGGGTTACAGGGTGGGAGCCACTGGGGTGATGGTGACTGGGCAAACTTCCAGGTCGCATTGAGGAGCTAACCAATCTGCACTCTCCATCCCTGCCACTAATAAAGACATGTTCAACCACGCCAGGAGGACAGCCACTGAATGGCTTTGTTGACCTCCAAGAATAAGGTGCAGGAAGTTTACTTCGTAGCTGCATCTCCATGAACCTGGGCTGCCAGCGCAGGCCTGGTGGCTGCAAGGGCTCAAAAAGGGCCCATAGAGGGTGAGCTGGGACATGGGACAAGGACACAGTAGTGCCAAGTATTCTGTGATAACAAGATAAAGCAGTGGTAGACCAAGAACTGCTAGGACCCCATAGTAAGTTTCCAGAATAATATGCTCTTAATTGAAATTCTGTTGATTAAAAAAAAAAAAAGCACCTTTGTGCTTTGAAAAAACTTAATACCTTTCCTACGAGTACAAAGTTAGTACTGGAGTTTGTGACTGGGATGCACTACGATTTCTGAGGCTGCTAACTCAGCAGCCCTTTCAGGTAGAAGAATTCTTTGTGTAGACAAAACCCTTTTCCAGTGGAGAGTCAGGGAACATTGGGTCGGGATGGCATTTCTTACTACACACAAGACGTGTCCATCTGAAAGAAAGCAGGGTCCAAGAACAAGTCCAGCACTTCTTTCTTCCAGGCCCGCTTCGTGTAGGCGTAGCCACTCAGAGAGCTCAGCAGCTGAGCGCCGGCCCGGAAGCTGGGAGCATTGTAGGCGCTGAATGGGGGTGGGGTGGGGTGGGGAGAAGGGTCACCGTCAGATACTGCCAAGGAAAGCCACAAGGCGCATCTCCCATAGCCTGTTGTCCGGCCCGTGGGTGGGTACCATGGAGAGCCATTACCTGTGGTTGCGTAAGTAAGGGAACACATAATAGAGCAGCCGGGAGATCAAAGGCACGGCTTTCTCCTTCTCGTCGCTTCGGTAGACCATGTCCAGGAGAGATGCCAGAACCTAGGAGGGGATCGGCAGAACACAGAAATCTCCTGAACCCAGTGACGGTAAGAAAGTTCGTCCGCAAGGTACACGCAGCCTAACAGAAAACAGCAAGGGGCAGCTTGAGGCCGAGAGGGGTGGAGCTCCCCTGGGACAGTGCCGCTGGCCCGAGAAGACATGCCGTCCCACAGACTCGGGCACAGTCACTTCCGTAAGGGATGACAGGCAATGCACTTACCTCTGCCAGGAGGGAGAGGGCTTGCACGCTGTACACCGAAGGGGCAGATGCGGACACCATGGTGGATGCTGCGGCGGCCCCATCTGCTAACCAAAGAGGCGCCTACGCTGTAGCAGTGCTGGACAGGTGGCCATGGACACCCTTATGAACAGAGGCATGGGCTCCCGCCTTTCATGCTGATTATATATATAACATGGCTTAGGCATTTTTCTCTGATAGCATGTGCTGTTTCAGTGACTGATAATCTGTATGTTTCAATCAAATCAATTAGCACCCACTCACCGTCTTCCTCTCATCATCATTCTTGGAACTTCAACCTTCCCTGGGACGATCGATCAACATCCTGACCACTGCACTCCCTGACCTTTTCTCTACCAAAAATCTTTTACTCTGCCCCATGTCAGCCACTCACTGTCACAGTCATACCCTTGGCCTCAACCGATTTCCAGAACCTCCATTTCAAGCACCCTGGTTGGACCTCGTCTCTGTATCTTTCCTGGTCGCTTACTCCTGGAGCCTGCTCTGGCAGTTCCTGGATCCGTGCACAGGCCTCCAGGCCCTGAGTCTACTGCCTCCCCACCCTCAACGCCGCTCCTCCAGTCGTCCATGCCCGCCTCCCCACCTACACCCCGCGGCCTACTGTCAGCCTCGCCAGCATCCTTGACTCCTGCTTCTTGTGCCTCTGAAGTTCTCACCTGGAGAAATGCAATGCTGGCTAACCCCCTGCACCTGCCTACTCCATTCTGTGTAGCTAAATGCGCTGAAACTGATCCTGCTTTATTTCTTGAGCATGAATCTCAAAAGAGACCCGATGTTACCAGGTAATCCCACCTCAGTGGTATGCTGCTTCCCACACTCTGCAACAGCTCTTTCCCACCCTCCCTCAATGACCACCGCCACCCTCCCTTCCCAACCGATAACCTCACTTCATGCTTCACTGAGAAAATTGCTGCAGTGAAGCAGGAACACTCTTGGCTTGACCATGATGAGCTATTAACCTAGAATATTTACATCTGTGTTCTCTGCCTTGTCTCCTGTTTGAGTAGACGTGTTCCCGGTTCCTAACGAAGAACAGTAATTCCACTGTTGATGTTAATCCCAGCCCTGCGGCCACCCACCTTTGTTTTCTTTCTTTTTAAAAAAAAATAATTTTTAATTGATTTTTTTAGAGCGAGAGAAGGGAGGACAGGAGAGAGACCTACATCAAGCTCTTGGTCCACTGACTGATGCCTTCATTGGCTGGTTCTTGTCTGTGCCCTGACCTGGGATCAAACCTGCAACCTTGTGTATGAGGGCGGTGCTCTAACCGAGTGGGCTACCAGAGCAGGGCTTTGCTTTCTAAGTACCCTTTCTCTCCGGTATTAATTTCTTCCTCTCTGATGCACTGTTCCATCACCACACAAACTTGCTTTGGCATACTCCAACTTAAAAATAAACTCAAAATGACAAAAGACATTCTTTGGTCCTCAGTTGTCCCTGGTTGCTGCCCTCCTGACGACTAAGCTTCAGAGAGTCACGTACAGACACTGCCTCCCGTTCCCGTCTCCCCTCCTCGTCCACACCCGCTGCAATCCAGCGTTCAGCCCCATGACTTCCACATTGTCAGACAAGGACAGTGGGTCTCTGTCCTCATCTTACTCTACTTCTCAACAGCCTTCCGCCGTGTTCCTCCTTGCTGCTTCTCGAGACACTTCTCATAGCTTCTGGGACTCTTCTATGTTCTCGGTGAATGCTTGCGTAACTGACTTTTCTGGTACCTTTTCATTCCCAGACAACTCCAGTGTAATCCCTGCTAAGCCAAGCTCAAATTCACTATCCAAAATGACTTTGCTTCAATCTGCTCCGCCTCAATAAATTGCTTAAGCCACAAAACCTAAGTCATTGACTGGCCACTTTTTCAGCCACCAGTTGCAATCCACCCGCAAGTTCCACTGACTCTGCATTGGAATCTGTCCACCTTCCCCATCGCTGCAGCCTCCAAGCCAACGCCCTCTCCTACCCAAGCCACTACCAAGTCTTTTTAGTGGATTTCCAGTTCTGCTCCCACTCTATAGCCTGCATTGTTTGCGGCAGCCAAAGTGAGGTGTCTAAAGACTGAACGAGATCCTGTCACTGCTCCAAATACTTAAGGGCTTCCCGCGCAAGTGGGATGCCACCCAAGCTGGTGAGCACGCTCTGTCTCACACCCGACGGCCTTCAGCCCCTCTCTCTCCCTGACCTCTTTGCCCAGCCATTAAGCTCCCGCCAGTTTTCAGGTTTCCTGGGCTAAGCTCAAGGATGTGCTGTGCCAAGCCCTCTGGGTGGCGCCTTCCCAGCTCTCTGCATGCCCACCTCTCATTTTTCTTGGGGACATGTTCTGTAACAACTCAAGTGGCCACTGCCTCCCTCCCAGGCCCTATGTGTAACATCACTTTGACTTTCTTAGAATTGTGAGGGCCACCTGAAATTCTCCTGGTAATATACTTGGGAGTTTTTGGCCCCTAAAAAAGCTTTTGCTTGAGATCATTTTAGGTTTTTGGAAGAGTTGAAAGATACCTTTGATCATTGAGTTTTGATTATCATCTCCCATGCCCTCACAAGGGCACAGACCCCACTCGTTTCCTTGGCTGCTATGGTGCCAGCAATCAGAACTCGGCGTGTGGCACATACAGACACACGTTTACATATTAAGGGCAGGCATGCCCGCTGCACACACCAAACGTTCAGAGGAGGAAATTCTGTACCATAAGTTATATGGCTGATGTATACACTCAAGACTGAACAACAATGTGACTGTGGTCCAAACACTCTGGTTTTTGCTACTGTACAATTTGTGATTTAAGTCTTACTGAGAAGCTCGAGTCACCTCAAGCTTTACAATGCTATGATTTCTGCCCTGGCTGGTGTGGCTCAGTGGACTGAGTGCCAGCCTGTGAACTGAAAGGTTACCAGTTCAATTCCCAGTCAGGGCACATACCTGGGTTGTGGGCCAGGTCCCCGGCTGCGGGCGTGCAGCAATGTTTCTTTCCCTTTCTCCCTCCCTTTCCCCACTCTAAAAGAATAAATAAATAAAATATTTAAAAATATTTTTAGAATGCCATGATTTCTAAAAAAAAAAAATCAGGTAATTACTACAGTCAAGTTAATTCTTGCACAAAAGTCTGACCCAATCCCTTGACTGGCCACGGTCAGCGCAGTGGCGCAGGCTGAAGACGCGGGTCGATCTGTGTCAGCACACGAGGCAGAAATACCTGAGGGCTAATTAGCCGCCGGGATCCAAGGGCTCTTTTCTAGAACCACAACTAAAACTGTAACCACAGCCCGAGAAGTAAAGCTATTGGTTTACATCGGCCAATGACTGCACACCGGTCACAGTGTCTTCATTACAGAGCATAATGGCTTCTCTCATACAAACCACTGAACTATCAAACGAACACGGCAAAGGTGCTGGGTGGTGGTACCACGCTCTGTCCAGCACACCACCTGTCCTCCTCTGGGAACAGAGCCCCCTTTCCGGTGGGAGTCTAGCTCCCGGGGCACCGTGCGTCAGGCCTTCCTCCCCTGCTCTGGGTTGGCTGCGGGGTACGAGAGGGGCCAACCGGACGCCCTGCGTGGGACCTGCTTAAGCCCAGCTGAGCACTGGCGCCTGCCCCGCCTGAAGCCGGGTTTCCACTCCCGCGCTTCTCGCTAGAGGCAACCAGTGTGTGTTGTTTTGTGTTTGTCGGTCTAAAGTGAATTTCTGACCCTTGCAAAAGAAAAGAGACCCGACTTCTCGACACTTCTTCCCCCATATAATAAAAATCACAAATTTAGCTTCATTTCTGCTGTAACTACTGCTAATGATAATGACAGAGGTAATAAATATGACAGACCTGTTTTCAACACCTGCTTTGTGATGGAGACTGTGCTGCTGAGAACCTGAGTGTATTTTTTTTCCCCCTATGTAAATAAAACTGAGACCAAACTGATTTTCTTGTCTGGCGTTAAGCAATATTGGGACTGGACGTACTTTCCAGTCCCCGTGTTATATAATACTGAGAAAATCGCTTGCTCTAAGATGCACTAATCCTGAAAGAAAAACTGTAAACCAACTAAAAGAGTTTATGTATCAAAGTAAGCGACGTGTTCAGCAAGAGCCACCCTGGCCGGCCCCTTGAGCCGCGCCCACCGACCCAAAGGCGTTTCACTTTGCCCAGCCGCAGCCAGCAGCCGCGCTGACACCATCTGCCACAAACGACTCAGCCAGACCCCCCTGAGACAGGACAGTGAGCAGCTAGGGAAATTTGGGGGCACATGGAATAGGGAAACGAACACAAGAAACAACCTGAGACAAGAAAATTAAACAAAGCCAAACGGTCTGAGCGATTTGCAGCCGGCTGGTGAACTGCAAGCCCTTATCTCCCCTGGCCAAAGACACCTGGGAGAGGGGAGTTCACGCCTCTCCTCCCTGACCAGAGAATACCTAGCTTCCCTGACCATAAGCCACAGGTGTCGGGGCAGAGAGAAATGCTAACGCCAATGGCCAACGGAGAGGTAACAAAGGGCGTCAGCTGCCCCTCCCGAAAGAAACGGCCTGTCTGCCCGTCTGTGCTCCCCCTGGGAATTTCCCCTCCCAAATTCCCACGTTTCCCTATATAAACTTGCCTCTGAAAGCTCCAGAGAAGGCGGATATAAGGGTTTTAACTTGCCACCTTCTCAGACTGCTGGCCTCTCATGATAAAAAAAAAAGTGCAATTAGAATCCAGTGCCTGTCTCTGCTTTTTGGCTGAGCAGAGGCAGGCGGCATGAGCCCCAGACTCAGTTGTCCTCTGATTTCATTACTGCCCTCCCGCCAAGGGAGGGATCTTAAGTCCTGTTGAGACACTCCTGTGAGGGCCAAGTTCCTCCCTCACTGCAGGCCCAACAGCCTGAGATTTGCATGACTGACAGACTTGTCTGGTGGTCTCTGGGGCACCTGCAACTGACAATTTGCACTATTGCACTTAATTTAGATTCTTCAAGAACATAACGTTTGGCTGGTCAGTGGTCCCTTGAGTAGGTGGATGAGTCTCCTGACCGCTTTCCAAGGAAGCTTTAACTAGTAATCAGGTTGGGCTGTGCCTAGTGTGCGTGGCCTCCCTTATAACATCTTCACATCCCGGGCAACAATGAAACACAAGCCGAAAACAAAAGACACAACGCAAACTGCCTGACAACCGTTTGCTGGTTTACTGTTCCTTTCTGCAGTTCCACACATGGGAAACACACATTCTCCTACATGAATGTACATGTTTTTTATCCCATGCACACGTCCATCACCAAGCCCATGCAAACTATCCCAGCAAGTCCCTTCCACGGGCCCCATCTCGGCTCTGTGGGGGATGAATATGCCACTTGGGACACTGTTAATGGAACCCTGCTGTTTATGACACACATGACTCATGCTGTAAGAAGTAAGAATAGAGTTCACTTTTAAGGGGAGGCCAGCGCCACTAGCTGGCAGCAGTCATTGTTTTCCGACCCTTCTCCACCTACCGCACAAATCTTCCTCGGCATCAGAGTCGTCCAGAGAGACCTGCGGCTGGGCCTTCACCTCCAGGCTCCTGCTGAGCCAGCTCGTCTGCTCCAAGGAAGAGCCGGCGATGTTTGCCACAGCTTCCAGGATTTTCTGAGTGACTTCCTGAGAGGGGTCGGGAGAAGGGAAGTTCGTTCAGAAAAAAAAGCATCTTACGTCCCTGGAAGAGCACGACATCCACCAGACGCACTGTGCAAAGTGGTCGCGAGCCACGCGGGTGGTGCTCGGTTTCCTAGGGGCTGCAGTAAAAGGTGGTGGAAAGAGCCAAGCTGGCAACGTCGAACCCAATGTACCCAGAACAGCGCCGACGTGAGACCCACACAGGAATTAATGACATCTTGCGTTCTTTTTTTGGCACTGTCTTTGAAGTTGATGTGTGTTTTACACTTCGGCACATGCAGCTCCGACGAACCACACTGCAGGGTTCAGTGGCCGCGTGTGGCAAGTGATTACACAGTTTTGGGCAACGGAGATAAAACAGGGTATGAACAGGCTGTCACGGGTCCACACTGCATCTCACAGATTACTTTTCTGGTTTCTGTAGAACCATGAGCTCTTGCTAGAAACGAACCTTTCGACAATATAACAGGACAAAATAAAAAACAACACAAATAAATGGACTCGATGGGGGTGAAGTGAGGAGTCACCCATGTCAGTACAGTCAGTGGAGGATTTGCTCAAGTAGCCGGGACCAAGGGACGGGAACCCTGGCAGGTTTCTCAGGTCAGGGTCACCGAGCATCACCAGCTAAGGGCAGCTGGAGGTCCCTGATACCTGAGCCCTGTAAGCCTGGCTGCTGTGTTTGGGCGTGAAGGGAGAGCTTGCCTACCTGCTGGGTGCTGAGGAGGGTGCACCTGAGGGTGCACTCCTCTGGAAGGGGAGGGGCTGTCTATAGGCAAAGGGCCTCTGGAGGCGCAGACGCGGGTGCTGCCTGAGTACTGGGTGCGGCGCCTGCACGCTAATGGTGCTTCTTCTCTCCAACCCGAGGCCAAAGCAGCTCCCTGGGCTTTGTGACAATGCTTTACGGTGCCTTACACGGCAGCGGTTCAGCACTGGGACTTGGACAGACCTCCCACAGATGCCGCGAACTCTAACGACTGGCAGTAGCATTGCCAAAGCCACAAAACATACCTCCCAGCTTGCAGCACAGCCTTCTCCTCAAAAAGCCCTCAATCGGTGATTATAATGGCTAAAAAATAGGGCTAACTTCATCATTATGTCTATTCAGAGTTGCTTTCCGCTGTAAGGACGAGACTTTCCACCTTCTCTGGGTTTTACCTCTAATGTCCAGTGTTTCTGAAATTTCCTACGAGTATGTGTTGCTTTAATCGGGGCTGGCGGGAAGGAAGGGTTTAAGGAAAGAAACCCACGGATAGAGGTAAGTTTATTATCCCCATCATGCTTCAGGTCACTTCCACCTACAGCTGTGCACAGCGGGAAGGAGAGGGCAGCTTGGAAAATCCTCAGGTGATGCTCTAGCTGAACCTGAGAGCCTTCGCCGGGGGAGCATCAAGCCCCCTGAAGACAGAAATGGAGGCAGCGAGACCTGAGACCAAACGTGACCCAAACGCCAATTCTGCCCAGTGCTGCTTATCTCCTGGGCAACAAAATTCTCTACAGAGGGATGGCACCCAGGGTGGTAAAAACCTGGTACACTTTTCACACACAGACCTGCAGGTCTTTCTGATCCTTCTTGCTTTCCAGGCTGGGAGTTCGTGCCACAAAGTCGTTCAGCATGCTGTTGAGAGACAGTCAGCTTCAGACCAGGAATGCTGCAGAAACGAAATACGTTCCAGCAGAAGGCGCGGTAACGTGAGGCTGGGACAGGCTACCTGAGAAGCAGAAAGTATCCGGGGGGCGCCAGGTTCAGCTGCGCCGACTCCTTTAACACACCCAACAACGAGGGGAAGTTCTCTTGCAAGGCTGATACTGGGAGCCTAGTTCCAAAAAACACAGGAAAATACCCAACCATGAGCAAGTCAAAACAAAATGTTTACTTAGAAGCAGATTTCGGATCCAGACAGTTGGAAAGCAGAGGGAAGATGGCCTATCTGATCTGTTTATTCTTTTTTTCAATTGTAAGAGACATGAGTGAAATTTTGGTTTTTGGGCAAGGACTTAGGAGTCTGGAGACCAGAAACCCTGCAGTCCACAGGTCAGATGCTCCTGGTATGCTACTCTATAAAAATCCAAGTCGTAGCCCAGAGGCCCGTCTTTGACCATCTGGGTCTGTCCAGACCTACACTTGGCTTCTCCAACAACACTGGGGACCCAGTCACCCACCCGAAAGTGGCAGAGTAGCACGTCAGGGTCACCCACAGGAAGCTGATGCTCAGTAACCCTCAGGGCAAGCCTCACCTGTGGGAAGGGAGGAAGCTTCGGGGCGGCTGCCACAAAGTGAGGCCGCACAGCACAGCCATGGTCGCGGGCCCCAGGCTCAAGTCCTGGTCCCCGACTTACTCCTGAGTGACCTTGGCAGTGCCTCCTTTGCAAAAGGAGGGCGATGAGACCTAATCTGGAGCCGCTGGGAAAGCACCAGTGTTACTGAGGCCACCATAACAGTCACTGTTGTTACCATGTGAGCCACCATGAGCCGTGACCAGCTCATTAACTTCAGGAGGAAAGGACCCCG
This sequence comes from Mormoops blainvillei, assembly GCA_004026545.1. Lineage (NCBI taxonomy): Eukaryota > Metazoa > Chordata > Mammalia > Chiroptera > Mormoopidae > Mormoops > Mormoops blainvillei. The sequence continues at coordinate 87,693 of PVJD01004931.1, forward strand.
GTGATGCTGCGGGTGAGGGGTCCAGAGCTGGTCTGACGTCACCCCCAGACACAGGGACTCCTGGGATTATGAACCCTGACTTAACCGTCCCATGACTTCGGGATGTGGGGAGCGGGGGACTGTGGAATGTGACCTGTGTTCAACGAGGCTTCACTTAAACCGTCAGATTTACTTAGCGCGAAACTCCTGATACAAGAGAATGCAGGCTTCTTTGGGACGGGGTCTGTACCCACTTCACCCTCACTGCTGTGGCAGAGGACACGCACCCAGTGGGGGGGCTGTGGGAGGAGCTGAACGAGGCACGCTGAGGCGTCCCTTCCCACCCTGGGGAATCTGCTCCCACGCCTCCCGCAACTGAGCCCGCCGAATGCGGAGGTGAGGCTCCATGCACCCTGGCAGACGCCACCTGGCAGGACACACGGGAAAGCCCCCAAACACAACCATTTCTCCTTTTTCTAAACAGGGTCTTGGGCCTTGAAAACTTTTTCTTTTTGGGAACAATTTAATGCAAACTGTTTCTTTGAATATTCACCAAGCCTCACATAAAGCTTTGCTGACAAAGTGTTCAGCAGACAGCATGCGGATTTCATTTTATTTTTTAAAGATTTTATTTATTTAATTTCTTTAGAGAGGAAGGGAGGGAGAAAGGGGGAGAGAAACATCCATGTGCGGTTGCCTCTCATGTGCCCCTGACTGGGGACCTGGCCCGCATCCCAGGCATGTGCTCTGACTGGCAGCCCTTTGGTTCGCAGGCCGGCACTCAATCCACTGAGCCACACCAGCAGGGGCACCACGTGGATTTTAAAATGTCAGGTTAGATCTCTGGAGAAGGAGAGGTGAGACCACCAGGGCACCCCCACGCCTCGGGACACAATCAGGACACCACTAGGATATTTTCTGAACTTGGGTTCTGCCTACTTAAGACGAGAACTGGAGTCACTACTTGGGACCGCTGCAGTAGCAGCTGAGACCTGGCTATGGGGCTGCATTACCTTTGGGTGAAAACGTAGCAAAACTGCAGCACAGGGATATCCACGAGCGGCAACTTCTGGAAATTAAAGCAGAACCCGTTACGCCAAGCTGACGGGAAATGAGGCTAAACGAGAGTTCAAATAGAAAGTGAAACGGATTCCACAGCCTAGGCAAGCAAAGGCTTTCAGCCAGAGAGCCTTTCAAACACGGTAACATGTGAAAGTATCCCTCACATGCAACAAAAATAAATGCATCCTATGAGGTCCCTAATCCTCAGGGCCCCTCCTGTCAGACTTCCAGAGCGATTCCCTCTGTGTTTACCTACTTTCCATCCAGGCTCTTCACAGGTACTCAGGGAAAATCTGGCATTTTAACTGAACCTGCCCAAACAGCTGGGGGCCAATGTCAACCCTTCTGAATAGTGACTAGCTAGAGACAATAGACGATTAAAATCTAATTCTTAGCTCAAGGAATTCCCTCCAGCCACAGCGAGGCAACTTTCCCAAATCCCAAAAGTGGCTGCAATTACTTAAACATTGGTTTCCTCCTTTGCTTGTAAACAGCTATTTGTAAAAATTACAGAAGTAGAGCTGATTGGCTGTACTAACCACAAAATGTAATTTTGTTATTTGAACAGCCGAAAACCTAGTGAAGATCTAGTTATTTTTAGCCTGGAGGTATACGTTGTAAATATTTGTAGAAATTCAAGTAACGTGAGGGAACAAAACCAACAGGCGCCTGCTCTGTCTGCACAGAGGCCGCTGCAGAACCTGCCCACAGCCACTGGTCCTATGACCGCTTCACAGGGACGGCCCACCCAGGCGGCAGATCAACCCCCGGCCCTGACCCTCGCTCCGATCCGAGGCACCGCGGGAATCCACACAGGATCCCACGGGCCCCTCCATCCCTGCTCCGCTCCTCTCCTCGAGGGTCAAGTTACTTTGACATTTATGTGTAAGAGTGAAGGGCAACCCCACCGGACCCTGGGGGAGAGCTGGGGCTGGCCTCCGGAAAGCAGTGGAGGTCCCTGTATTCATTCCTCATGGATTCCTCAGGCACTTCGCTGGTTCCCTAACCTGGCCTCATACTGTCACCTTTCAGGCAGGCTGCTCTCTGCTCCCGACCAGAGCACAGGCTGGCGGAGGGCCGGCGCGGTTTCACAGAAGCATAAGGCTGACTTTCAGCAAGCAAGGGGAGTCCAGGCTCACTAATGGGTGAGAGGCCCAGGTGGGCCGGCCGGGCCTCCCTGCATGGGCGCCCCGCAGAGGCTTCCCTGGGCCATGGGCCAGAGGCCCTTCGGAGGGGAGGCCCCAAGGCAGAGCCCTGTCCCCAGGCAGGCGGGGCTGTCCCCACTGCCAAAACCTGCTCGGCCAGTGCTCTCACGTTTCTCATTCCGAGGTCAGCTTTTGCTGACCATCTGGGCACGACGGTCTTAGTGTCTAAAGATGATATTCCCTTTTTTCTTACGAAAATGTTTATTTTGGTAAATAGACATAAAATGTATCGCCTTAACCATTTTTAAGCGTACAGTTCAGTGGCCTTCGGTCTATTCGCATTTGGGGGCCATCATCACCACCGTCCAGCTCCAGAACCGCTTCTTCTTCCCCAAATGAAATGATGACCCCATCAAACACAGGCCCCCCTCCCCCAGCCCCTGGCACCCACCATTCTACTCTATGTCTCTGGGGATCTGACTGTTCTAGGGACCTCGTAAGTGGGAACGTGCACTATTTGTCCTTTTGTGACTGGCTTAGTTCACTTGGCATAATGTTTTCAAGGTTCCTCCAGGTGGCGGCCTGTGTCAGAACCCCCTTCCCTTTCAGCGCTGAGTAAAGCCCCATTGCGCTAATGTATGTTCGGTTTACGCATCTGCCGATGGATACCTGGGTTCTTTGTGCCTTTTGCTAACGTGAGTAACGCCGCTGTGAACAATGGTGTACAAATATCTATTTGAGTAAGAGATTTTAATATAATCACTTTGACCATTCCCTCATTTTCATTGGGGGAATTTTTCTTTTTTAAAGATTTTATTTATTTATTTTTCAGAGAGAGGGGGAGGGAGGCAGAAAGAGAGGGAGAGAATCTCAACCTGTGGTTGCCTCTCACGCACCCGCCCTACTGGGGACCTGGCCCACAACCCAGGCCTGTGCCCTGACTGGGAATCAAACCAGCGACCCTTTGGTTTGCAGGCTGTCACTCGATCCACTGAGCCATAGCAACCCGGGCTGGGGAATTTTTCTTAAATTTTGCCTAACTACGTAATTTTGACAGAAGGCACTTATGTCAAGGTTGAAATAAATCCCTGGTTTTTTTTTAACTCAGCCTTGGCCTGGATGGCAGGGCCTCCAGCGGAGGGTCTGTCCCCCACCCCCACCCAACCCCAGTGCTGAGAGATGCCCTCCAGCCGCTCAAGGCCTGTCTCTGCAGTGAGGACCGCACCCTCAAAACGCCTGCCTGAGAAAGCCAGAGGCGCCAAAACAATTAATTGACCATTCCTTCCACCAGCCCCTGAGGGGCTCAGGGGCTCCCCCACCCTCCCCCCGCTGACCCCCCACCATCAGAGCATTTGCTAAGAAAAGTCATAAATCCTTCCTCTATCCCTTTGAGATGTATATGCATCTCCTAGAACCCAGGAATGTCTTTCTCAGTGACCTGGAGTCCCCCCTTAGAATTATCATCAAGAAGACAGGGCCTGTCTCTCAGTCTCTGGGAGCGTATGAACCAACCACCATGCCATCTGACGCCTCTGCCCCCCATCAGAGTTTGCTGGAGCCTTGTCTGCCCCCCACCCCCAGCCCCTGGCACCCATCATCCTACTCTATGTCTCTGGGGATCTGCCCCCACTCTGTTTAAAATACCAGGTCATCTCCGTCTGCACAAACTGGAATGGAGCTCAGCTCTCTGCCTACCATAGTGGTTACTAAATAAAATCGGTCTTTACCCCCTTTAACTAGTGTCTGGCTTTATTTTACACACGTTTTAGGCTGCAAGTTCCTTGAAGGAAGGCCCACTTCCTCCTTGTGAAGGTGCCATTCCACTTGTCCCCCTGTAGGTACTTTGATGGGAACCCAGTACTGGGTGTGCGCTCTGCAGCAGGGAGCCAAGGACAGAAGACGGTCCCTGACCACAAGGAGTCCCCCAGTCACACAGGCGCACGGAAGCCTGTGGGGCACATTTCACATCATCTCTCCAAAGCCCAGTAAGAACATGGCTGTTTTACACCCTAAATTCCTAGTTGCTCTTGCAACCTGTTTCCCTCCCCAATACAATTTCTAGGATGTGGAGTCATGAGAACAGCCCGCATTCATCTAGGTCCCCCAGGCTGCTGACCTGGTCCCCCCGGATCTGCGGCGGCTTCTTCACCACCTCCTTTACCAGGTGCAGCATCGTGTCCGTCTGCAGGGTGCTGAGCGCACAGATCAGGTCGACGAGGATTAGCTGGGACGCACTTGCTGCTGGGACAATCTGCCAAGAAAAAAGCCAGGGAGAAAAAAGAAATAAGAACGGCGCATGGAAAAAATTCTGGAAGACTTGCCCCTGGAGAAAGAGATTTTAGTCTTTAAAATATTTAAATCAAAATTGGGTAAAGGCTCTACTGGGAATAAAGAGCGAGTTAAGCGTTTAATCGTTTAAGCATTTGTATCTGATACAAATTAGGGCCAAAGGGTGCGTCTGATGACAGGGCAGTAAGACTGCTACGCTGAAGCTCAGAAAGCATTTTAGAAACAGATACTCTGAATTTGAAGGGAACATCCCTGCTTCGAGACATGGCCCCAAGATCCCAGGGCGGGAAGAAAAACCGATGGGTCCGTTCAAGGAGCTGGCCTTGGTAGGAAGCCCTGGTACGGGAGGTACATTTTGATGATGGAAGTCTGCATGACGCGGTCACGTGCATGTGGAGCATCAGGCCCATGGCTGGGGAAGGATCGCACAGATACAGAGCAGTGTGGTCTGGGGCCACTGGCCCCTCAGGCCTCCCCAGGGAACCGGAGTCTGTGTTGGGTGCTGAGATAGCGTCTGTGGGGTAGGAGAGGCCCTCTGAGGGAGGTACGAGGTAGGAACCCAGATGGGTGAGAGAGGAGGTGAAGGAAAGGGGATGTTGGTTCTGCAGAAATAGGTCAACTGAGCCCCTGGGAAATCTGGTGATGGATCAGTCCGTGAGTGGAGAATGGACAAAATGCAAATGCAAGTTTGGGCACAGGAATGTGATGATCTAAGTCTTCCTTACCATCCTGGACAAATACTACTTTTACAAACTGAAAGGGCCTAATGTGAACTGTGGACTTGGGGCGACGATGACATATCACTGGGGAACGCTGTGCGTGTGACAGGACTATGGGAGCTCTCTGTACCTTCCTCTCACTTTGCTGTGAACATAAAACTGCCCTAAAAATATAAAGTCTTTTGAAAAATGTTAACTAGTGGCTGGTATGGCTCAGTGGATTGAATGCCGGCCTGCGAATCAAAGGGTCGCTGGTTCGATTCACAGTCCTGGGTTGTGGGCCAGGTCCCCAGTGGGGGGTGCGCGAAAGGCAACCATACATTGGTGTTTCTCTCCCTCTCTCTCTCTCTCCCCATTTCCTCTAAAATAAATAAATAAAACCTTTTAAAAGAAATGGTTAAAAAAACAAAGCCGTAGGACGGTACCACAACCAGGCACCCCTGGAGTCTTCACAGGTAGGACAATGACCCGTTCCGGAAGCGAAGTGGTGCACTGGTGGTGGTGTGCTAGGCTCTGAAACATACACGTCACAGATGTTGTTGTATGCATGCCTTAGATATTAAATTTAAAAGTTAAACAGAAGCACTATGTATTCATTAGAGAGAGATCAGAAAACAAGCAGGGTGGGCTCCACCCAAATCTAGGTGTCCTGGGACTCGGCTGCATTATCTCTTGTGTTTAAAATGATGAAACTGCTTCGATATTCTCCCACGTCAGCCTCCGATGTCACCTTTGATTACTCACAACCTTCTGGTATTTCTGTCAGGACAAGTTTAGACACTACTTTAATCGTTTAAGTTCACCTTGGTCTTACTGTGGCGTTTAGCCTTCTTCCTGCTCCACACTGCTGCGACGGCGGCCACTAACGGAACTCCAAGATGGGCCGCCAGGGGGTTCAGGAAGTCTAAAATTTTTTGTCGTATAGTCTGAAAAATGGGGAAAGAAAAAAAGAGTTATGGCAGAGTGGTGTCAGGGCTCTGGTGTCCCTGACACTTGACCCTCAGCACCGGCAAACCCTGGAGCAGGGCCATGCTGGGTGGTTTTCCCAGCGCCATGGGGACAGGAGGAATGGGGGCTCCTCCTGGAGGACCCGGGTGCGGGGGCCTTGAGATGCACGGCGGGCAGGCTGGGTGGGCGGAGGGCTGGGAGGTGAGGATGCCACCCTGGAGCGGCTGTGAGGAGGGCCGGAGCCAGCAGGAAGCCACCCCATGCTTTGCAGAGCGCGAGACGGGGGACCAGGCAGCAGAGAGGGCACTGTCCCCATCCCAGCGCCCCAGTCCCTGCGTGTCTCAGTCAGCCCAGCAAGGGCTTGAACTCATTAGGAAAGATGGCTTCCGGTTTCTAGAAATAAGATCCCTTTAACTAATTTTATTATGTAATAAATTTAAACTAAACCTGTGACGTGCCCTGGACATCACTCCCCACTCTCCCTTTCACGACAGCTGGGTCCTTCTCCGAGCCTGGACCTGCCATCTCCTTCCTCTTCAAATCCTGCGGGTCTCCAGCCACCAGCACCCCTCCCCAGCCTCAGCCGCCCGGCCTCCGACCTGGACAGGCTCCTTGGCTGCACGCTGTCACAGTACCCTGCATTATTACTTGGTGGCATAATCATCATCATCATCATGTTCTAATTGCCGGTTAAATGTCCACGACTGCCATAAGAACAGGGACGTCTTCTGTGCTGGCAGGCAATCCGGGCCCGGTACAGTAGCAGGTACACAGATGTTCATCAAATGTGTGGGTCTGCTGAACACTCACTGTGTCCCCAGTGCCTGGGCTTATTGTCATGTTAGATACCACTGGGCCTAGGGCAGAGATGTCCCCTCCACTAGGACACGGTTTCTGCTCCAGTGAGACTACTGGGGTCCCTGCCCAAGGCCTTGGTCCTTCAGGGGGGGTTAGGGTTGAGTGCTCAACAAATGTTAGTCATCATCGAAATGAGTCTTTCCATCAGCCCATGAGGTAGGACAGACAACAGACCCATTTTACAGGTGAGAAAACTGAGGCTCAGAGAGACTAAATGCCTCAAGATTTTCTTAACCATTTTTTTAAGAGAAAACTTGGGCTGTAAACACATTCCTGTGACACTTGAAATATGGATTTCCCTTGGAGGGCACCCCCAGAACTGACAGAACATTCTGGAGGCCTGTGCATCATAGTATCTAACCTGGGTGTCGGACTGCCGGGGTCTAACCTCACTGCTGCCGCTCAGCAGATGTGCTCACTCTGCACCCCGACGCCCTCATCTGTGCCTGGGAGTGACAACAGCCCCCACCTCACAGGGAGAATCAAACATGTGAATAAACCGGGAGTGTTGTCGGGCGCTGCCTGGCTTCGTGCTTCTAACTGAAGAAACACAGGGAGGTCAGGGAGCCTGCCCAGGTCCCGGGGACCCATAAGCCAGGCAGAGGGGCTCCCTGAGCTCTGAGCCTTCCTGGCACCCAGTCAGCCCCGGTGCTTCCGAGGCAGAGACTTACCACCAAGGGAGCGAGAACTAGACGTGTCCTCGGTGTGCATTTCTGGGTTAACGACAACAACAATTCAATAAAAACAAAAACAAAACGAAAAACCTCAAAGACACGACAATATTTTGCCCTGATGGGCCTGTGTGTCCGAGGTGCCACCAACAGCAGGACCTACGGGTAAGTGTTTTTAGTAGATGAGCTCATGAGAAATAGGTGAGGACTTTAGGAACCCCACCTCAAACCCCCAGAGACTTTATTTTTAGTTAAAAAAAAAAAAGGGCAAAGGAGAAATAAAATAGGCTGAAAACCACTGACAAAACCTCTGTTTCATGATAGAAAAATTACTCATAATAAACAAACTGGAGATTTCTACTTCGGACTTATTTCTGACTTGGGTTCCACTGAGCACATTATGTTTGACTGTTTATGTATGCATTCCCATATACATTTATTTTTGGTGGGACACTATAAGACAAAATAATAAAACCCCACAGGAAGATCTCTCACCTTGGTGGTTTTAAAGTAAACAGAAGAGGACCCCTTGATGGCTCCCAGGAGATCCATGGGTCTCTTTTGTGTCTCCTTTCTGAGAACATTCCAGAGAAGGGCCATGGTGTTAACTATTCGAGGCAGCTCCTCTAGAATGGCGTTCTTGGCATTTTTCAGGTCGGTGGGATCACTTACAGCTGCAGTCTGAAAGGAACGCGGACACGTGAGACCTGGCTGCGTCTGGAGCAGCGTTTCCCTCTCTGTGAAGATGGCGGTTGGTGCTGGCGGGGGCCGCCAGAGCTGCAGCCCCTTCTCAGCAAGCCCCACACGCGCTGGTCTAGAAGTAGGACCCTAGCCCTAACCTTAACCCCATTTATGCACTGGTACCAGGGCCTTCCTTCAAAGAGGGACGTCTGAGAGCCTGAGAGGCCACATTCACAGACTCTTCCAGTCATTCCACCAAAGCCTTGGCGGCATCCTCACACCTAATGCAGACGGGGTAGGGCAGCTGACAGCCCAAGTGTCTCCCAGTGCAGATTTCACAAACACCACAAGGGCAGGTAAAGAAACATGTGGGGAAAGAAATAAACGTAAGCCTAAAACCAAGCAAGTGTCTTTACCTTTTATCCCAAGTGGCTTTACTGATGAAATAATGAGCTAGGACTAAAGGGCAAAACCACATTTGCATTACGCACATTTGCACACGTAGCTGCATGTTTACATAATACTCGATTATTTACACACACAGATTTGCACGCATATTTGCATTACTCACATACAAACATATCTTATTTGAAGCAATCACAATCCAATGAAGACAAAACAATATTATAAAAATTGTCCCCCACTCAAAAAAATTTTTTACCTTTTTATTTTGGTTGGTTTGTTCCAAAAGACAAAAATGACTAATGGTTGTCAGCCCTTCCAAAAGAGTGAGTGGGTAATCTGGAGAGATGTTTTCCCTCTTGGAGGTTATGCTTTGGTGAAGAAATGAGAAAGTGGTTTTGAGAATTTTTAACAATGAGGCTATAAAGATTTTTAATCCTACATACAAACAGAGGAAGAGGAGAGACAGCACTACCTTAAATAAACTGGGGCTCTCACAATGAAATATTGTTATAATATT